>UESW01001832.1:81495-219952 GCA_900491605.1 Calamus simplicifolius
ATGGTACGGGCCATGTCTTCCAGAGTCCTATTTTTCCTTTCAACTACACCATTTTGCTGTGGAGTCCTAGGGGCTGAAAAGTTATGATTAATACCATTTTCAGTGCAGAATTTCAAATAAGTGATTTTCAAATTCAGTTCCATGATCACTTCTTAGAGACACTATGGTAGTGTTTTTCTCATTTGTGACTTTCTTGAAGAATTTCAGAAATATCGAGAAAGTCTATCTTTGTGAGCTAAAAACATCACCCAAGTGTACCTAGAGTAATCATCTACAATCACTAAACCATATTTCTTTCCTCCTAGACTTGTGGTTCTAGTTGGTCCGAAAAGGTCCATGTGAAGTAGCTCTAATGCTCTAGAAGTTGAAACAATATTTTAGATTTGAAAGAACTTCTAGTTTGTTTTCAAAATTGACATGCATCACATATTTTGTTGTTTTCAAAACTAGTTTAGGTAAGCCTTTAACTAAATCCATTTTAATTAATTTGAAATAAGGTGTGTGCTTGCATGACCTAATCTACGATGCCACAACCAACTAATTTCATTTATGTTAGCATTGTCAGCAATTAAGCAA
Organism: Calamus simplicifolius; assembly: GCA_900491605.1. Taxonomy (NCBI): domain Eukaryota; kingdom Viridiplantae; phylum Streptophyta; class Magnoliopsida; order Arecales; family Arecaceae; genus Calamus; species Calamus simplicifolius. The sequence goes on from UESW01001832.1 coordinate 82,072, forward strand.
TGATCACTCAAAGATAATTTTCTAGATCAACCAAGTAAACATTGCCATGTCTATAACCAGTAAACAATGCTATCATCAATAGAATTAGTTACAGTGCATATTAAAGATTTAAATAAAATATTAAAGTTTTTATCACATAATTGGCTTATACTAATTAGATTATGCTTCAAACCATCATATAAAGTATATTATCAATAAATATAGATGGAGTTATGCGAACTTTACCAAGGCCCATAATTTGACCTTTACCGTTATCGCCAAACGTCACAACTCCACCTTTCTTTTCTTCCAGGGTGATGAATTCATCTTTGTCACCCGTCATATGTCTTGAACAGCCACTATCAAGGTACCACTTTTCTTTGATCTTTTGGCTACAAGACATTCCTGCAATATAATTTAAACTTTATGTTTAGGTACCCAAGCTTTCTTGGGTCCTTCATGGTTAGTAGCAATAAAGATTGTTCCTTTCGGAACCCAAATTTTCTTTCTTTTAGAGTTTAGTTTTTCATTATTACTTATTGTTTTGCACTCAAAAGATTTATGTCCTTTTTGATTACATTTAAAACAAGTAATATTACTTCGGTTAGCTTTTACAAAAATATTTTTCAATGATTTTTGTTTTCTAATGTGTTATACCCTAAACCTGCTTTGTTAAAAACTGCTTTTTGACTATTTAAAATCATATTTAGTTTAGTTGAGCTTAGAGTAAATTTCTCAACAATGTCTTTATACTTTTTAACATCTTTCTTTAGAAAATCATTTTCATTAGTGATTGATTCTTTTTCTTTAATTAGATTTTCATTTTCAGATTTAATCAAATCAATCTTATGAACACAATCATTCTTTTCATTAAAAAGTGTTTCCTTTTTATCTTTTAAATCTTTAACTACTAGATTTAATTTATTTTCTCTTTAATTAAATTTAAGTTTTCAGTTTTTAAAGATTTGTGTTTCTTTTTCAAAGCTTTGAAATCAATCATCAATTCATTGAAAGCTTCAAATATTTCATCAAATGTAAATTCATCATCGGGGGTTTCGGTGCTTACCTCTTCGTTGTCGTCCGCCATGAAGTAAACATTTGCAACTTCTTTTTTCTTCTTCTTCGGAAGAAGACTCTTCACTGTCAGTCCAAGTTGCCATGTAGGCCTTTTTCTTTTTCTTATAGGCCTTCTTAAGTAAAGGACAGTCATATCTAAAATGCCCTGGCTTTTTACATTCATAACATACTAAGGGCTCCTTCTCTTTGTCCTTGTCCTTTTCTTATCCTTTTCTTTTTCTCCTTCCATTTTTGATCCAAATCTTTTCTTGTGGAAGGGCCTCCTTCTTTGCATAAACTTCTTGAATTTCCTTGCAAGGAGGGCTGTCTCATCATCATCATCCTCTTCATTACCGCTGCTGCTATCTTCAAATTTTGCAGCCTTGAGGGCGATGGTCTTCTTCTTTCTTGACTCATCCTCATTGACATGTTGTTTAACTTGAAGTTCATGAGTCATTAGCGAACCAAGAAGCTCTTCCAATGGTAGGATGTTTAGATCTTTGGCTTCTTGTATGGCTGTCACCTTGGCTTCCCAAGTCCTTGGAAGTGACCTAAGAATTTTGCAACAAGCTCAGAGTTAGTATAAACTTTCCAAGACTTTTTAAACCATTCACAATATCAGTGAATCTAGTGAACATGCATGTGATGGTTTCATTTTGTTCCATGGTAAATAATTCATATTTATGAACCAAAATATTTATCTTTGATTCTTTTACTTGGTTAGTTCCTTCATGTGTTATTTCCAACCTATCCCAAATTTCTTTTGTGGAATTACATGTTGAGATTCGGTTGAATTCATTAGAATCTAAGGAACAATACAAAATGTTAATGGCTTTAGCATTTAATTGTGCCATTCTTCTATCATTATCATTCCAATCCCTTTCGGGCTTAGGAACAATAGTGCCATCTACTAAGTGTGTGGGTGTACTAGGTCCATTTATTATTACTCCCCACAATTCATAGTCAGAAGCTTGAATGAATATTCTCATTCTAGCTTTCCAATATGAATAGTTGGTTCCATTAAATAAAGGAGGTCTATTCGTAGAATGACCTTCAGCAAAACATGAACCACTTTGTGTTGCCATAAGGATCTTTAGCCCTTGATCGTGAGATCAAATTCTAAATGAGCACTTGCTCTGATACCAATTATTGGCCCAGATGGCAACCCAAGAGGGAGGGGGTGAATTGGGTTCTTTAAAAAATTAGCCTTTTTAAATAGTTTGCTTGTGATTTATGATGGCAATGCAAGGTAACTATAAAGAGCAGTGAATAAGATAGAGATAGAGAAGAGACAATGGAACATGGCAAACACAAAAGATTTTATAGTGGTTCGGTGTATCCAACACCTACGTCCACTCCCAAGAATCACTTGGGTCCATACTATACTACCTAGATTACAGCAGAGTTGTTTTACAAGCTCACAACTCGAACTTGTTGTTTTTCCGGGCGCACAACGAACCCAGCTGGTTTTCAAGGGCTCACCAGCACAAAAACCCTAACCCAAGCTTAACCAAGCTTGAACCGAGGTAAAACTACCTCCTCTAGTTCAATCCCCCAGATTGAACTAGGCACAAACAAAATAAGTATTGTTTTGAAATACAAAGCTCCTCAATGAGCAAATATACAAATTAAGAATAACAAGGTTTAGAAAAGCCTGATTTGTAGATAGGTTGGCTTTTGAGCTTTTCTTCTTTTCTTTTTTTCTTCTTCTTCTTGCTGGATTGAATCAAGCCTCAGCTCCGATTCTTCACAGTTGAAGCAGTTGAGAAGAGTTGAAAAGCAAGAAATGAATCTCCTTTCTCCAAGTTGGGAAATCCACCAAGACTTTGATTTTGAACGCTTTGGATTCCTCTTGAGCTATTTGGAGTGGAGTGGATTTGAGCTAGAAGGTTTTTCCTCTTAAGATTCAAGCTCTCGGATTTTTGAAATGGGATTTGTCTATCTCAGATTTTCTCTCTTTTTCTTTCTATTTTTCCATTTTTTTTGAACAATAGACTTCCCTTTTTATAGATTTCTTTCACACCATTTTGGAAGAAAACTATCCGTTGGAGTGTACCTTGCATCAAAATATATCCGTTAGAAATAAGGTAAAATAGAAATATTACCGTTAGAGCTGATCTGGCAACTTGATTTTTCGTTCCAGGTGGGTTGGAGTCAACTCTAACTTTTCTGGAGTCGGCTCTAGCTCGAGGCATTTCAAAACGATATTTCTGGAGTCGTCTCTGGCTTTTCTGGGGTCGACAAGAACCTTTTCTGGAGTCGACTCTAACTTACCGGAGTCGACTCTAGGTCGGGGCCAGAAAAAATTGACTTTCTGCTTCTTCTGTGAGAGTCGACTCTAACAGTCTCGGAGTCGACTCTAACGTCCGTGCCAGTTCCAGAGTCGGCTCTGTGATTCTCGGAGTCGACTCTAATGTCTGCAATTCTTACTTAGACATTAGATTCGATCTAGAACACTATGTAACTCCTGATTTTGATTATTCAATAGTCTTATAATCTGAAACACTAAATCAAAATCATTAGAGCCTTCAAGAGTTATACTCAGATAGTTTTGTTAATCATCAAAATCATCAATTGGGTCAACACACCTTCTTCCTGAGATCAACAATTCCACCCTCATGAGGCTAGCCAGGTCTTACGTCTCTCGGTAAGTTACTATTCCTGAGTAGCAATGCTTCCTGGTTAGCTCGGTCGTGCTTTCCTTATTTGAGTTTCATTTTACAGAGTGCTTTGGTTACTAGGGCGCTGTGCTGGCGCTTGAGCCTGGCCACAGGGGCTAGCATCTAGGCTAGGAGAGTTAGCGTCGAGCTTCAATCGTGGGCGGAGGCGTCTGACACATTTGAGCAACTTCTGGGCACCAGTAATGAGAATCTAGCGAGGATGAAGGTACTACATCAGGCTACCCAAGGCGACGTGTCCAAGCTACAGCTTGAAGTGAAGGAGCTACGTGGGCTCCTGGCGAAGTGTGATGACGCATGCTCGGAGCTATCACGGATCAAATCCAGGCATTCCGAAGAAATGGAAACTGTTAAGAAACAGTTTAACGAAAATTTGAGTAGGCAGAGGAGAGAGGCCGCCGAAGAGAGAAGTCGCATGAGTAGAATGCTTGGCGAAGTGGAGGAGAAGGTACTGCGGCGCGACCGTGACATTGCCGACAGGGACGACAATATCAAATGGCACCAGGAAAAGATAACCCTGCTCGACAACAAGCTCTCCCAAGCCTGGAGAGAAGCTGATGATAGGCAGTCGAGGATCAGTGACCTCAAGAGTAGAATCGAGCTGATTAGGGCTGATAAATTGAGGGCCATTGACGAGGTCGAAGAGCTAACTAAGAAGCTAGCTTGGCAGGAGGAGGAGGTATGGTCCTACCCCCCTCCTTTTACTGGCTCATCGTGGCATTGGCTAACTCTGTTTTTACAGATGAAAAAGGCAGAGCTGGAGAATCAAAACCAGATGCAGACCCTGCAAGGGGAATTGGCCTCTAGTCGAGGGAGGAACTCGGAGCTCAAGAGGCGGGTCCACGAGTCCGAGGAGCAGGTTGCTCTACTGCGGAATCGAGCTAGTGAAGCTGAGGGGAAGGTTGCCTCACTACGGAGCCAAGTGGCTGAAACTGAAATGTGGTTCACTTTGTTTAGGGCGAACAAGATGCAACTTGCGCCGACACCTTCCAGCTCGGTGTGGAGGACACTCGAAGTAAGATATCGAAGGAGCATCCAGAATGGGACCTTTCCTTCTTGGATGTTGGAACCTTTGAAGCTTGCTCCCCAAGGGATGAAGAGGACGAGTATGACGATATTTCAAATGCCGATCTTGACGTTGCTCCGAGTGCCAGTGAGGCCGCAGCCCCTGAAAGGTATCCTTGTCATATCACCAGGGAAACAACAGTGTTTGAAAAGGGCGAGACAAGTCAAGCTCCCCCGAATGTCACCGAGGAAGCTGCCGAGGCCGCTGGAGCCGTTTCTAACCCTGATTCTTAAGGGTTATCAGTATGCTTTTGTTTTTTTTTCAAACTTGTAACTCGGTTGGAGTCTTTAATGAATGAGCCTTTCGCCTCTATTCGATGGCCTTTTTCGGACGATCTCTTGTCTCAAGTTTTTTCTCGACCGTGAGCAACCTATGGCTTATTTGAGCCGTTTGGTTGGTTTAGCTCGGATTTGAGTGAACATCCTGATCGAGGCCAAGGTATAGGGATAGCCCTGATGAAGGAGCCGAGATACAACATAGCTCAGTTAAAGGGGCTGAGAGACGATCTAGCTCGATTGAAGTCACAAGATGTGATAACTCGGCTGGAAACGAGAGATGCTATAGGTCGACTGGACAAGGCCAGGAATTATGGAAACATCTTGGCCAGAACCGAGGTAGTCCGACTTATCAAGAGCGAAGACGTGGGCGTGCCTTGAGCGCCGTGGGATTATTAATGAGCCTCCTCGGTTGGGGAGCAGAACTCTTCGTCTCCCGCGAACGCCTACTAAGGTGGTGACATGCGGCATGTCCCGCAGTTGTAACGTTCGGGTTAGCAGCCTTGGCAATCGGCATGCCCGCCAGGGGGACTTTTAAAAAGGGCGGAGGAGTGCTGTCATTAGCCATATCCTCAGCTGACCTTCCAAGGCTTTCAACATTGAAATGGCTTTCGAAAGTGGGGAACAATCAACTGGAAGGCCAGGCAGCGGTGCTGACGACCGCAGGGGGTTGCGCTGGAGTCGCACCATGGTAACAGTTAATGGAGAGATCCTAGCTTCACTGTTCACAGGCCACGAACAGATTATGAAGGCGGTCGAGCAGTATCTGACCATTTCTACAAGGGAGATCGAGCTTCTTCGCAAAGCCAATAGTCGGCTGGAGAGGCAGGTGGCGTCCCTCCAGCAACAGTTAGGTGAGCAGGCTCCGCGACAGGGGGAGAGCTCAGCAGCGTTTAGAGGAAATAACAAGCCCCTATGAGGGCCGATGTATTTTTTCTTTTCTGTCACCTTTTCTATAATAAATGAAGAGAAAAATTTCTGCAGCTTTTGTGTTTGCCATTGGTTTTGAAATGCTCGCTTTCACCGTGCAAGTCTTACGCTGCATATCGCTCGGTTTTTGTCGAGGTTCTCGACAAAAGATGCACTCCGGTCTTAGCCGGGGCTTATATTCTCAGGACGTGCACTCCAACCTTATCTGACGCTTACGCATTCTGGGCATAGGTCGGGGTTTACATTCATCAGATGTGCACTCTGACCCTGACCGGGGCTCATGCACTCCGGGTGTAGGCCGGGGCTTACAACGTGTCTCGTTACCATTGAAGTAGTTACCTTAGACCGGGCCGGAGTACAAGATAACATTCGGTTATGTCGAACTGAAAGGAGGCTCTTCGGTTTAGTCCGAAGTGTAGAGGCAGCTTTGGCCTTGAGTTAGAGTGTAAGGCAATGTCTCGGTTTATGCTGAGGCATAACAGTCAACTAGGTCGGAGTGGAGAATATCGAAGCGTCCTTATCGAGGAGTACTTGGCCTTTGCACCTCTTTATTGCTCTATCAGTGCCTTGTCTTTTCCAAGGCAAGTCGGCCTTCATTTTGCCGAAGTAGATAATACGGCTTTGCAGCCAGCAAAAGGTTACCTCATTAGTTTCTAGAGGCATTTATCTCATCGATCCTTTCCAATGCGGGTCGTTTCAACATACAATGCAGGCGCTCGCTCGCCATTGGAGGATGTCGTTTTCATCGGGTGATTTTCCAGGTCTGCCCGTATCTTTGAGATCAGCGGGCGATTTTCTCCAATTAAGACCCATGATCCGGGATCAGAGAAGATCCTCTAGCGTACGTCATGGACTGAGCAATGCTCTTGGCGTGCATAGAAGGGCGCTCTTTTCATCCTGGAAGGCTGCGTGGCAGGGTGGATTAGGCGTTTTGAATCTCGGGGCTTTCTTCCTTGATAGTTTCTCCCGATCCATTCTGCCTATAAAAAGGGGAGGAAGGGGCCGTGTTAGGCCATCCCCAAAACTTTCTTCTATGTGTTTGTAGAAAAACTTTTATGATGGCTGTGTCCCGGAGGCTGAGAGTGGGAGGACTGATTTTTCTTTTTGTAAGTCATCTTCCTCCGGACAGCAGGGGTGATGAAGGAGCCGCTGAAGAGCAGCTCGTCCTCAAGGGATGAGTTTCGAAGATCATATAGAGAGCGCACAGGAGGGCCACAGAGATCACACGGAGAGCGCACATATGCGCTTCCTGTGTGTCTTTGTGGCCTGCTACGGGGGACACAGGGTAGGAAGTATGCATGGAGCCTTCCTTCTCCATCGGGCTGGATTCTCGTCTTTCTCTGAAGGGAATCCTTGCCACAGGAAGGGGGAGCTGAGAGCAGCATGGGGCTGATAGTCCCCTAGCTCTCTCAATCAGGCTGCGGCCTGCAGCCCAGCATCCCACCCAGGGGGAAGTTGGTTAGTTTGCCCGATTCCTCAGAATCAGCATCCACGGGTTATGCCTCCTTTTGGATCTCTTAATTCATCCGGAGGGACCGTGGGAGGCCGGCTTTGCCACTTATCAGAGCGAGCTGATTGGTTTGTCTGATTTCTTGGGTCAGAGGCCGAAGTATATCGTTAACCGAAGCTGACTGGAGCAGTTCGGCCAAGCTATTTACTCATTTTCATTTTCTGTGCTTTGATGCACTTGTAACTTCTCTCAGGAGGTTGTAACTTTTCTTTTGATGAGGAAATAAAGAAAGTGTTCATTCCTTCTTTCTTTAGCTTCTGCCTCTTTTGTGCCGGGGAGTTGTTACTCCTATATTGCGCCTTTTATGTTGTAGCATATTTCGGCAGCGCTATCACGGCTTAGTCTTTGCTAAGGCCAAGATACGAAGATATTGCTCAGTTCGGGGCTTGTAAGCTGCCCGAATCCGAACGAACTTGGAGATTGCGTAGGTCGGCCGGGGCTTGTAAGCTGTCCGAATCCGAACGAAACTTTGGAGATTGTGTAGGTCGACCGGGGCTTGTAAGTTGCCCAAATCCGAACAAAACTTTGGAGATTGCTTAGGTCAGCCGGGGCTTGTAAGCGGCCCGAATCCAAACAAAACTTTAGAGATTGCTTAGATCGGCCGGGGCTTGTAAGCTGCCCGAATCTGAACGAAACTTTGGGGACCGCTTGGTCTGGTTGTGATATGCTATTTCGACTCATAGCTCGGACCAACCGAGGTACGGAGATTTAGCTCAGGCTCGATCGTCACCGAGGATTATAATATTTTATTTGGCCTCTGGTGTAGATTGTCAGAGAGGATAAGGGTCACCCGACTCATGCATGGGGCGCCCGAAGTTTACGATTTGGTTACATTCAAGGAAGGCATGCCAACACGTTACATTTCTTTGCGCCTTTTCGAGGGCGCCTGATTTGAGGGTGCCTGGCAGATTTTCGAGGGCATTTATCTCAGAGGGGTTTGACAAACTGGAGGGAACCTGGTCCCTAGAGAAGGAGGGAAGTTCCCAAGCACCTCGTTGATGCTAAACGATCCTCCTCGGGAGGGGGCGACCCCTCGCCTCCCGTGAGTGCCCATCGGAGTGGTGACGTGTGCCGGGTTTCATAGGTCGAGATTAATGACTTGACCGATCGAAACATTCACCAGGAGTGGTTTAAATATGGACTAAAGGGATGCCTATGCCGGTCATCCTTTCAGCCAGTTTCCAGTGGCTCTTGAGTGTGGATATGGCCTTTGGCGGCAAAAGACGATCGACTCAAGGGCCGAACGGCGGTGTTAACAGCCGCAGGGACTCCCGAGAGAGTCGCATCGTAGTGACCATTGATGGAGTGGCCTTGGCGTCGCGTTCGCAGCCATGAGCAGCTATAGAGGGCGGCCGAGCAATATCTGGCCATCTCGACGAGGGAGGTCAAGTCCCTCTGCCGTGTTATCAGCCAGCAAGAAGGGGAAATAGCGTCCTTTCGCCAAAGATTGCCGAGTTAGTTCAGCGTGGGGAGTTTGGCGGCTCCCGAAGAAGATGTGAAGCCTCTGTGAAGGCTACCTTTGTCTTTTCATTTCCTCTTTGTCATTTTCTCTATAATAAGCAAAAGTGGACAACTTTTGTTTTTGCTGCCATCCCCAAGATGTTTGTCCCTGTCGAACAACGTTTCATGTTTTGGAGACCAACTAGGTCGGCCGGGGCTTGTAAGTGGCCCGAATCGAACATAGTTTAGGAGAATACTTAGATCGGTCGGGGCTTGTAAGCTGCCCGAATCCGAGTTAAGTTTAGGAGAATACTTAGGTCGGCCAGGGCTTGTAAGCGGCCAGAATCTGAGCCAAGCTTTGAAGAACGTTTAGGTCGGCCGGGGCTTGTAAGCTGCCCAAATCCGAGCTAAGCTTTGAAGAACGTTTAGGTCGGCCGGGGCTTGTAAGCGGCTCGAATCCGAACATGGTTTAGGAGAATACTTAGTTGGCCGGGGCTTGTAAGCTGCCCGAATCCGAGCTAAGCTTTGAAGAACGTTTAGGTCGGCCGAGGCTTGTAAGCTGTCCGAATCCGAGCTAAGCTTTGAAGAATGTTTACGTCGGCCGGGGCTTGTAAGCGGCCCGAATCCGAACATGGTTTAGGAGAATACTTAGGTCAACCGGGGCTTGTAAGCTGCCCGAATTGAGCTAAGCTTTGAAGAACGTTTAGGTCAGCCAGGGCTTGTAAGCGGCCCGAATTTGAGCTAAGCTTTGAAGAATTTAGGTCAGCCAGGGCTTGTAAGCGGCCCGAATCCGAACATGGTTTAGGAGAATACTTAGGTCGGTCGAGCTTGTAAGCTGCCTGAATCCGAGCTAAGCTTTGAAGAACGTTTAGGTCGGCGGGGCTTGTAAGCGGCCCGAATTCGAACATGGTTTAGGAGAATACTTAGGTCGGCCGGGGCTTGTAAGCCAAATCCGAGCTAAGCTTTGAAGAACATTTAGGTTGGTCGGGGCTTGTAAGCGCCCGAATCCGAACATAGGAGAATACTTAGGTCGGCCAGGGCTTGTAAGCTGCCTGAATCCGAGTTAAGTTTAGGAGAATACTTAGGTCGGCCGGGGCTTGTAAGCTGCCGAATCCGAGCTAAGCTTTGAAGAACGTTTAGGTTGGCCGGGGCTTGTAAGCGGCCCGAATCGGTTTAGGAGAATACTTAGGTCGGCCAGGGCTTGTAAGCTGCTCGAATCCGAGCTAAGCTTTGAAGAACGTTTAGGTCGGCCGGGCTTGTAAGCGGCCCGAATCCGAACATGGTTTAGGAGAATACTTAGGTCGGCGGGGCTTGTAAGCTGCCCGAATCCGAGCTAAGCTTTGAAGAACGTTTAGGTCGGCCGGGGCTTGTAAGCGGCCCGAATCTGAACATGGTTTAGGAGAATACTTAGGTCGGCCGGGGCTTGTAAGCTGCCGAATCCGAGCTAAGCTTTGAAGAACGTTTAGGTGGCTGGGGCTTGTAAGGGCCCGAATCCGAACATTTTAGGAGAATACTTAGGTCGGCCGCTTGTAAGCTGCCCGAATCTGAGCTAAGCTTTGAAGCGAATAAAATCCATCTTAGGCCGGGGCTTGTAAGCTGCCCGAATCCGAGCTAAGTTTGTTTAGGTCGGCCGGGCTTGTAAGCGGCCGAATCCGAACATGGTTTAGGAGAATACTTAGGTCGGCCGGGGCTTGTAAGCTGCCCGAATCCGAGCTAAGCTTTGAAGAACGTTTAGGTCGGCCGGGGCTTGTAAGCGGCCCGAATCTGAACATGGTTTAGGAGAATACTTAGGTCGGCCGGGGCTTGTAAGCTGCCCGAATCCGAGCTAGTTTGAAGAATGTTTAGGTCGGCCGGGGCTTGTAAGCGGCCCAAATCCGAACATGGTTTAGGAGAATACTTAGGTCGGCCGGGGCTTGTAAGCTGCCCGAATCCGAGCTAAGCTTTGGGCATTGTTCGGTTCTCGACCATGCTGGGAACGCTCGGTCATACCGAGCTTTTACCAAGCGGGACTCGACTTAGCCGAGGTTCGGAGATTCAATTCAAAGCTCGGGGAAATGGCTCGGTTGTGCGATAGTGAGCTAGAGGTATCCATTTCTCATCGCAATTTTTCCAGAGAGTCGACCATGTCGTAAATAACAGGAATAAGATGCCAGAGTTATAAATGGGGCAGGTCAAAGAGGCATACCCTACTGTAGTATACGCGGAGATTGTCCGAGTTCCACGTCCGGGAATGGATTTCCCGCTTAGATCCTGGAGCTTGTAGGTGCCAGGTCGATGACTTCCGCTACTTGGTAGGGGCCTTCCCAGTTTGGCGAGAGCTTTCCTTGCTCCAGCGCTTGGAGACGGATGCTTTCCGGAGAACGAGATCGCCAGGTGAGAAGGATTTCCCTTTGACTCTGGAGGCATGATAACGGGCCACTCTCTGCTGGTACGCGCCATTCTAATTTGAGCTTTTTCCTGACCTCTTCTACCAAGTCGAGATTGGTGCGGAGCTGCTCGTCGTTAGCTTCTTCTGAGTAGCTTTCAACTCGAGGAGAGGGAAGGCCTATCTCCACTGGGATGACGGCTTCCGTGCCAAAAGCCATCCGGAACGGGGTCTTGCCGGTGGGGATCCTCCGGTGGTGCGGTAGGCCCATAGAACATGGTGAAGTTCATCCGCCCATCTGCCTTGGGCTCTGGCGAGCCGAGCTTTAATCCCTTGAAGCAGGGTTCGATTTGTTACCTCGGCTTCTCCATTGGCTTGCGGATGCCCTACTGAGGTAAGGCGATGGCTAATGCCGTGATCTTCGCAGAACTCCCAGAACTTGGGATTATTGAACTGCTTGCCGTTGTCAGTGATGATGGTATGCGGGAGGTCGAAGCGACAGATGATGGATTTCCATACGAAATCCCTGGCCCAAGCTTCGGTGATTTGGGCGACTGCCTCAGCCTCGACCCACTTAGTGAAGTAATCAATGGCGACGAATAAAAACTTCCTCTGTCCGGTGGCGAGGGAAAAAGGGCCAAGAATATCCATCCCCACTTAGCAAAGGGCCAAGCGGAGGAAATGGGGATCAGACTGGCAGAGGGGAGCCTCTGAATGTTGGAGTGCCTCTGGCAGGGGTCACAGGCTCGGACGAGATCGTCGGCATCCTTTTGCATGGTTGGCCAGTAATATCCTTGGCAAAGCACCTTGTGGCATAGAGATCGACTTCCTAGATGACTGCCACAAATTCCTTCATGCACCTCCCGAAGTGCATAGTCAGCCTCAGATGGGCGAAGGCATCTGAGAAGCGGCATGGAGAAAGACCGCTTATAGAGCTGGTCGTCGATTAGCACATAGTGGGTAGCTTGCAACTTCAACTTTCTTGCTTCCCTACGGTCGGCTGGAGCGACCCTTCTTTAAGATACTTCAATATAGGGTCAAACCAGGATGGTTCGACCTCAATCTGCATCACTCGATCTTCCTCCGCGATGCTGGGCTTTTCCAGAATTTCCAAGGGGAACTTCCACTCGGAGTCCATCGACTCCGCAGTTGCTAGCCGGGATAATAGATTGGCACGAGCATTTTCCGATCTGGGAATCTGGATAACTTCTAATTCGGTGAAGTAAGAGAGTGAGTTCCGCACCTCTTGAAGATATCGAATCATGTTTGGCTCTCGGGCCTCAAACTAGCCCCGCACGTGACTGGCTACCAACTGAGAGTCGGTAAAGGCATTCAGTTTCTTCACTTTCAGGTCACGGGTGATTCGGAGTCCGGCGAGCAGAGCTTCATATTCAGCTTCGTTGTTGGAGGCTGGGAAGGAGAATCGAATGCTGTACTCAAAGGTTATCCCCTCTGGGATGGTGAGGACTAGACCAGCACCGGAGCCATTGGCGTTGGAGGATCCATCGACGTGGAGCAGCCACAGGGCATTTGGTCTTGGATGTTCGGAGGAGTCTGGGGCGGAGCCATCTTTTGGGATAGTGCATTCAAGGAGGAAGTTGGCTAGGACTTGTGCTTTATGGCAGGGCGAGGCTGATACCGAGTGTCATGCTCGCTCAATTCAACAGCCCATTTTCTATTTTCTTGATGTCTCCGGGCGGTGGACCACCGCCTTGATTGGCTGGTCGGTGAGGACCATCACAGAATGCACCTGAAAATATGGTCGCAACCTCCAAACCGACGTTATTAGGGCCAGCACCAGCTTTTCGATCTGGGTGTATCTCGTTTCGGTGTCCCGGAGCAGTTTGCTGGCATAGTAGATCGGCTTTTGAGTCTTCTTCTCTTCTCTGACCAAAACCGAGCTAATTGCCCTTCCAAAACTGCCAGATATAGAAATAGCATTTCTCCTGGATCAGGGCTGCTGAGGAGAGGTAGAGAACCGAGATACTTCTTGAGGTCTTCAAATGATTTTTGGCACTCAGGAGTCATTGAAAGTTCTTGGCGGATCGGAGAGCTTTGAAGAAAGGGAGGCTCCTCTCGGCCGATCGAGCCACGAAGCGGTTGAGGGCTACAATCCTCCCCGTCAGGTGCTGGACTTCTTTGATAGATGAAGGTGGCGCCATTTGCTGAAGGGCTTGAATCTTCTGCGGGTTGGCTTCGATGCCTCGCTGAGAAACCATAAAGCCTAGAAATTTTCCTGAGGTGACGCCGAAAGCACACTTTGCCGGATTGAGCTTCATCTGATACTTTCGGAGTGTCGCGAAGCTTTCTGAGAGGTTTTCAATATGCTGGGAAGCTTCTTTGCTTTTAACCAGTATGTCATCAATGTATACTTCCATGTTCCGACCGATCTGCTCCTTGAAGGCCTTGTTTACTAGCCTTTGGTAGGTGGTGCCGCATTCTTTAGACTAAATGGCATGACTCGGTAGCAATAGGTACCTCGGTCGGTTATGAAGGCTATTTTTCTTCATCTTCGGGTGCCATCCGAATTTGGTTATAGCCTGAGTAGGCATCCATGAAGGTCAACATCTGATGGCCGGAGGTGGCATCCACAAGCTGGTTGATCCGTGGGAGAGGGAAACTGTCTTTCGGGCATGCTTTATTAAGGTCGGTGAAGTCGATGCAGATTCTCCACTTGCCATTTGACTTTTCACCATGACGACATTGGATAGCCAGCTCAGATAATTTACCTCCCGAATGAAGTTCACCTTAATGAGTTTGTCCACATCTTCTTCAATTGCTCTCTGCCGGTCAGGGGCGAAGCTCCTCTTCTTCTGCTTCACAGGTCGGGACATCTCATCCACATTAAGATGATGGACAAGGATGCTCGGACTAATCCCAGGCATGTCTGAGGCTGATCAGGCGAAGACATCAGCATTCCTTCGGAGAAATTGATCATCTCCAGCCGAATCTCCCCCTTCAGCAACGATCCGATCCTTATGGTTCGGTCAGGCCGAGCTTCGTCAAGGGCACTTCCTTCAGCTCTTCGGCTAGTTCTCCTCGCTGCTCGGAAATCCTCCCGAGCATCTAGTCCATCAACCTCGGGCAGTCTGGATTGCAGCTGGTGATGAAACACTGCCGAGCTATTGCTTGGCTTCCCCGAACTTTACCTACCCCTCGCTCGGTAGGGAACTTCATAACAAGATGCAGGATGGAGACAGCGGCTCTGAGAGACATTAGGCCGGGTCTTCCCAGGATAACATTGTAGGGCGACCGAAGCTTGGTCACCAGGAAATCTGCATACACAGTGGCCACACAGGGCCAGGTCCCCGCATGGACCGTCAAGGTGACGATCCCCTCTGGGACAACAACATCACCGGTGAACTCCATTAGGGTGGAGTCCACGGCTCGGAGATTCTCTATAAGAAGATTCATCTTCACAAACACATCGAGGTACAAAACATTGATGGAGCTTCCACTATCAATGAGAATCCGACTTACATCATAGTTGTTCAAATTTAGAGATACAACTAATGCATCATCATGTGGGAACTGTATCCCTTGGAAGTCATCATTGGAGAAAGAAAGCTCGTCGGGGCGTGCCTTCTTCGGCGCCGGACCTTCTTCATCGTCCCTCCCGCCTGTGGGACCACCGACCGCCTCAATCACATTAATGTGGCCAGCAACTAAGGATTTGGAGGGGAAGGAGGTTGCTGCTGGGGCTCAGGCCGGTGATCGCCCCCATTCCTTGGCTCGGGGGCTCCCTGAACCGATCCAGTCTACCCCGCTGGATGAGCCTTTCAATCTCATTCTTAAGTTGCCAGCACTCTTCGGTGTCGTGGCCATGGTCGCGGTGGTAGCGGCAATATTTGGCAGGATCTCTCCGAGCCGCATTCCCTCGGAGAGGAGGAGGTCGAGGGAGCTGGCGCTCGATCTCCATGAGGATCTCCGCTCTTGGGGCAGTGAGCGGAGTGAACCGGTGGAACCTCCTAGGCGGGCTCCGAGAACGGTTCCTCGGCGGCGGCTGGGGAATCCTCTGGCGAGGCGGACTTGGCCGGCGGGCAGGTCGGTGCCTATCAGAGCCCTTGGGCTCCTTCTTCTTCGTTAGCTGGCTCGGGCGGCTCTCCGTGACTCCTCGACTCTAGCATATTTGTCAGCCAGGCCATCATGTCGGAGAGGTTCGAAGGGTAACCGACCTCCAACGTCAGGTAGAAGTCGTTCTCCTTCAATACTCCACCTGCTAGGGCAGACATGGCCACCTCATGATTAAGGTGGTCCACCTCTAGCATGGCCATATTAAAATGGCCAAGATACTTCTTCAGGGACTCCCCCTCTCTCTGCTTAACTTCGGAGAGGGAGTCGGACCTTCGTCGGTGGCGGCGGCTACTGACGAACTGGCTGATGAATAGGTGGCTCAGCTCATCAAAAGAATTAACGGAACCTAGTTTCAAAGCATTGAACCAGGTTCGGGCAGATCCCCTAAGGGTGGAGGGAAAGCGCAGCAGAGGACCGCGTCTGATGCTCTGTGGAACATCATTATTGATCGGAAGCTGCTGAGATGATCGTCGGGGTCGGAGGAGCCATGATAGGCTCGATGGCAGACAGCTTGACGTGGGAGGGAATCACTTCCTCTATGATCTGTTAGAGAAGGGGGCACCCTGCTCCGCTTTATTCTGAAGCGGATGGGCTTGCTTGGCGGTCAAGCTCTTGACACATTTCTTGGAGTTGGCGGCGGATCTCCTCGTCAGGAAGAGCAAGAGGGGTAGGACGAGGAGGATACTGAGATGGTATCGAATCATGGCGAGAATACACTGGGAAGAGAGATTGGGCCCGCCGAGATCTGGGGAGATCTTTGCCACGGGCTCGCTGGAGAGCTGGCTCAGCTTCCCTGGGACAGCGAGGGGGGTCCGCAACCCCGTGCAGACTGAAGAAGAGATTGTCGGATGAGCGGGGGTCGCATCCTCCTTAGGAGGGTGAGGAGCATGAGCGGTCGGACGGAGGGCTTCGGAGCGCCCTTGAATCAGGTGGGCCAGAGCCTGAACTTGCTGGGCCAGTAAGGCAAACTGGTCCTGAGTCACCGGGGCCACTGGCGGTGACAAAGTCTCGACTGGCGGCGGTGGCGGCGCGACATTGTTCACTGGATCAGGCCTTTGAGAGGCGACCTGATCTCGGACTTCGGAGGTGGCCTTTGTTCGGTTGGCCATGGGAGGAATCCTCTTGTAGATTGAGATCCTTGTCTCCTGGATCACAAGTTTTTAGGGACTTGAGGGCCCTTTCTCTAGCGCCAATCTGTTGCTGTGAAATCCGTTCTCCGACTCGGGCGCGACGGGGCTTCGAGACGGGCTTCCTCCTGGGCGGACCTGCAAGACAGTCCTCATGCGAGAGGCGTTGGGGTGGCCCTCTGCGGAAGACCCTCCGATGCTCAAGTCAGTGAAGATCGACAGTCAACAGAAATGAGGAGAAGGCTCTTGCCGAAGAGTTCCTCCAGAGGCTTCGGGCGGAGTGCTAATGGCGGAAGCAAGGGCAGAGAGAGAGAGAGCTAGTGAGCAAGTGTACGCACGGGGGATCGCATACCTGAGGAGGTCTGAAGCTGTGGTATTTATAGAAGATCACCTGGTTGTTTGGGAGCGTCGTGGGTCCAAAAGCCGTTGAGATCCGAATCTGTTTGTTATAAGATCGGTAGGATTCGTATCCGGTTAGTTAGAGGATCAACGACTGGGAGAGCTTGTTGATGTCTTGAGATGTGGTGGGGGCATAGGCCCCAGGGGCCTAGGTCACTCTCAAATATGATTCCTGTTTTGAATCTTAAGGATTTAAGCTTTCCCGCGCCGGATTCCGCAGATGTATGGGGATCACTCGGGCTAGGCCGAGTGATAGGAAGGAACCAGCTAGAAAAACCGGGCGGTGGGATAGTTTGGTTAGAGCCAAGGGATGACAGCTCGGTCGGAGCTGAGAGACGGTAGACGATAGTTCGGCCGGAGGGGCCAAGAGATGGTAGCTCGGCTGGGGCCGAGAACGAGGGCTCGGCTAGGATTGAGAGATGAGAGCTCGGCTGGGACCGAGAGATGATAGCTCGGCTAGAACCGAGAGATGGAAGCTCGGCTGGGACCGAGAGATGATGGCTCGGCTGGAACCGAGAGATGGAAGCTCGGCTGGGACCGAGAGATAGAAGCTCGGATGGAGGTGCGAAACGCGGTCCGCGCCTTGAGAATCCTTGGCACGGTGAGGGGGCTAAAGCACCCCGACCTACCGAGGCTGACTTATCCCTGGCGGGTGTCGCACAACGAGCAGGAATCATGGTTAGCCTTAGCCACGTACACGATTATTGAAGCATAGTGATTTTACCCCTCAACAATTTCCATTGCCACATAATCCCAATAAGACTCTGAAATTATCTCCTCATTAATCAACATTAGCCCTGAATCATCCGATACTATCTTTTGGGCTTGCCTCGCCACATGGTACAGATCAACACCGATAATGTCAGAGAGATAAATTAGAGACGCACGACCAGATTTCTTGATTTCCACCTCTATCTCCAGCCTCAACTTATCCTGTTATAAAAACACCAATTTCAATCACAGTGAGAGGATCAAGTTCTGAATCCTATCAAGAATCGTTCTTTTTCCTAATTGCCTCAGAAGAAAACAAATTGTGGAGGAAAAAAGAAAAAAAAAACTTCGGTTTGATTTGAATTGAATTTGGCATATCTGGTAATATTACAGTGGGAGGAAAGCCATGAAAGTTTAAACTTACCGAGAATTGCTCTTTTTCCTCATCGGCAAGACAAATTTTTTTTTTTAATTTTTATTAAAAAAAACATTCGTATAACTTGATTTGACTTCGAGATATCTGGCAACAATGCAGAACAACGATTTACGCTTTCAAGCTGCCGAAGTTCATTCTTTTTCCTACGTGGAACCAAAAACAAAACAAGATTGTGAGAAAACAAGAAAACTTTCGTGTGACCTGAATCGAAGTAGAGCTATCCGGCAAAATGTTGTCGTCGAATCCCTAAAAGTCCGAGGATTGGAATTGAGAAAAAGAAACTTTAGAGAAAGAGAAGGGGTTGCAGGGGTGGATGGGTGATGTACTCCTTGCCGGAGACGGTGTGGAGGAGATCAAAATCGATGAAGCGGAGCTCCAGGAGCTTATGGACCAGCTCGACAACGTTCCGCTCGGAGAGGCGGACGCCGGATTTGGCCTGCTGCGCGAACTCGAACTCCAACTGCTGCTGGAGTGCCAGCAGCTCCGCATCCATCTTGGATCCATCGGATCACACAAAATGGCCGGTAAGAGGAAGAAGCAAGAGAGAGAGCATGGAAAACACGAGGGTTTACGTTCTTTCTCCGGGATATATTGAAATATAAGCAATGAGCGAGCTCTCTATTTGCGTTAAGCTTGAACTAATGTCGGTGATTGAGTTGCCGATGTCGGTCCAAATAGGACATCGGATCTGCCCTAGTGATATATAATCCTCCGGTTGGATAATGAAGTTCTTACAAACAGTCGGCAAACGCAGTGCCGATATTTTTGCTTGCGCTGCGCGTTATATTCCTAAAACCTCCTTTCAGAGAGAGGGAGAGAGAGACCTGCTCATATTATAATTATGCAAGTCAAAATATTTGGAGATGTAACACCAGACCTGAAGCTAAAATATCTGGTTACTAAGCAAAAGAATGTTGCTAATCAAAGTTATCATATTGAGATATCCCATAACCTCTAGTCCTTTGTATCATAAAATGCACCATCCATGCATGTCCTAGAACTTAATAGATCTTTTCAATTAAGCCTCTATCTCTAATTCTAGTCACAAGTGTTGCAGTCTAGTTACCAAGAAAAAAGAGTTCTTTGTAAAATGCATCACCTTGCTCTTCATAGTATTATAGCATCTTAGCCATGTTATTTATATTTATTAGTCACAATGCCGAGTCATAAAAGGTCAGATTTCATAGATTATTCGGCCAATGATTAAAATGATTTCGTGGGATTATCCGATTATGCCAAATAACATCTTGAAGCAAATCTAAAGGGAAACAATGCATCATATTAGTAGTTATAGAATCCTCTATCAGTTCCTTAGTTGCCTGCTTATGTAAGGAAGGCATGATGAGAGGAACCATGTCACGTGAATCACAAGGCATTTCCTTTGATATGGAAGGTTAATAGCACCGCAAAATAAGGGCATGCTTGCTTGTACAATGGAGGTATTGTAAATGGAACCATATAACATGAACAGTAAGAAATTCTTTTGGTACAGAAGGAGTTCTGATGTTGCTGAAATCCATTCTTTGGCTTGAGGGCGATGCACGTTGGGATCCGAATAACGCTCTTCCATTCGGATGGACCTGTAAGGCAACCTTTATGCAGGAAGCACAGGATGATCTCTGCGAAAGACCCTTCGACGCTCAAGTCAATAAAAATTTTCAGCAATCAGATGAGAGGAGAAGGCTTCAGCAGAAGAATCCCCCTCTTTGAAATAATTTTTCAGGAGCAATGGCCTTTACTAGAGTTTTTTTGGGCTTAAATTGCCTTCTAGAATGTACCTGAATGGTCTTGGGACTTGGTCTTTATGTGTTGTCGAGAAGGTGAGCCATTATCTGATTTTTTGGATAAGTTTTAGGGAGTTGGCATCCATAGGGCCGGAATTCCATCGGTTATGGGGATCGGCAATTAACGAAGCTGATGGGCGCTTTATCGAGAATTTAAAATTTTGTTGATCATGGATGGAGTGCTATATTTGGCTTCCATTTCTATTTAGGGAAGCTCACTCCGCAATCTTTGTGATCGAGGTGATTTATTCTTCGAAATATCCGGCATAGTTTGAAGCAGCAATGGCGCTTACGTTGAAGGGATGAGGATCGATCCTGGCGAGATATAAAGATAGCTCGACCCTGCTGAGGTTCTGAGATAGCTCGGCCCTGCCGAGGTTCGTAGATCGACTCTGGTGTCGACGTCGAGATCGACGATGGCGTCAGTACTAACTTTGGAGTCAATAAGGAGACCGACTCTAGCGTCGGTTCCAAGACTGACTCTGGCGTTGGTTGGACCGTAGCCCAATCAGTTAGTTTGAACATGACTTGATTAGCCAAATCGAAGATAACTCGACCTTTATCAACTCAACCTTTATCGTCCACCACGTTTATTAATACGATGATAATTTTTTCTCGCATCAAAGCCTATTGCATCAATGCAAGGCTCTACAAAGACAGCCTCGGCAAACTTGTTATTGTAAGATATAACAGCAATGACAAAGCGTAACACAGTAAAATAACCATTAGCAATGGCAAGATTGCCAAACATTGCCTAAGATTTGTGACCCATGCAATTTATAAAGAGACTCATTTATAACTACATCTTCACTATTTCATAAAATAAAATTGCTATTGATAAGTCTATTTATTATCCAATTTAATCATTAAAATAAATATTAATTACTTTAAATTTATTAAGAATTAATACTTTTTATGAATGTTTGCAGAAAAGGAGCCTATACATGGAAAGAACTTAATTTTTGGAGTCCAACGATGCAGATGACACTCAAATCAAGACTCGGTTTGCCAAAAAAGGAAGAAAGAGATGATATCGCATGATTCCCGATGCAAACTAAGGCAGATGATGTTGAATTGATGGCTGAAAACTTTTCTCACGATATCTGAACGATCTTGAGCGTTAGATTGACTCCAACTTTGACTAGGAAGAAACCCTAAACAAGCTCTATAAAAGAAGGACTTCATGCAGTAGTTAGAAAAAGTTTATACAAAGCTCTTTTTATTCTTTTTTTATTTAGATTATTGTATTTAGGTTTGGAAGAGAAAAATTATGGAGGAAATGCTAGTGGCAGCAATGCGTAGCTAGATTTCTTCAATTTGGATGATGATGAAGCCTATAATCAGGTTCTATCTTTCTTTTTGTTCTTAATTTCTATGCAATAAAAACATCTCTTCTTTCATATATCTTTTGAGTTATTTTTTCTAATCAAGGTTTTGATCTAGCATACATAGCCTGTACCCTTTATCGATGTACCGTCATCTTAGAATATGGTACGTACCTAAGAGAGACAGATCGTAGTATGATAAATTAGACCCTTAACCTTGCAATTATTAGATAGTTTATACTCTAAGCGAACGTACCGTGATTTCCTGATATGATCCGTTCCTGATAAGAAATAAATTATTCTAATTTTAAATTTATAAAATTTATTACTATTGCAACATTAAAAAAAAAGATAAAATCTGTTTGCATGATGAATTTAGATTTCTGAGTTGCTCCTCCTGCTGTTTAATTTATTAATTAATTAATTATTATCTTTTAATAATCGCTATTCTTAATATAATCTTCTACGGATAATTTTTTTTTATATAAAATAATTGTTCTTGATCCCCGAGGATACGATCATGATTCATCACTAGTTATAGTAGTAAGTAAATTTTATTTTTGACCATCAATGACAACGATCAACTATAAAGTATTTAACCTCCCTCTCCTTAACAAAGGTATTAATGTGTGTGTAATTACAGAAGGTACCTAATTTAGCCGGGGCCTTTTTACTTCACTCATCAAGAGATATTTTTTTATAAAAAAAAAAAACACCACATGCGAAAATGCATTTATATCCAGCATAAGTTTTATGAAAAACTGCTACCTCTAATGTCAGAGACATCCATCATGTTCCTCACATGCATGGTACTATTTTATATAAAGAGCACATCATCCAAGGGAGACTGTCAGTAGATATTACATAATAATACTAGGAGCCGGCAAGAGAGGATTAAGTTTGCCGAGTCATATTTTACTTTTTACTAATAATACCTTCTTGCAGATGCACAAAAACTGTGAGCATTCCCATTTAATGGTCCACATCTCTTATCATGATTTCCACTTCTTCCAGAAAGTGCACTTCCATAAAAATTTGAAACAGAATCCACCAAGTGGTTAGACGAGAGAACAAAAACTGCCTCTGTGAAACAGCTGATACAAACTAGCATGGTGGCACGCAATCCATGCTAGAAAAAGCATCAAAATGAAAGACCTAGCTGTTAATATAGGACTTTTCAATTCTCAACATGTACACCAAATCAGCCTGGCATCTCCAAGTCACTTACCTCACCTCTGCACTCTCAACAATATGTTAACTCATGGAACATTCTTCCCCGCCCTTGCTGCTTCCAGTCCGAGCAACCACTGCTGCCAGGAGAGGAACTTATAACAAGTTCATGGTTGATATACATTTGTGGTAATAAGAGATGTGCCATCCAGCTACTGCACAGTCAAAAACCAACTCCTCACTCTCAAATTGCATACATTTCTTGTACTCATTGTCCAAAAATTCCCCATCTGACACACCAGAGGGAGAAAATGACCGTGACCTACTAAGTGATGACCGTCTGATGTTTCTCAGCCTCTTAGCCTCGATCCGATGGGCAATCACCCAGTAGATCATAGTGCCCAATGTTGTGGCTAATATGATTGTCCCCATAATTGTCACTCCAATAGCCAACCACCTCTCATCCTTCCCCACTACAATGAAAGAGAGTGCGAGGAATGCAACACTTATAAGTACGCAGGCGAGCCACATTAGCTTATTGATGATTGCCATCATTTGTTTCTTCGCCTTGCTCTCTATAACCACAACAGAAGTTTGTACCACCACAACAGCTAAAGATATGAAGAGAGCCACAGAGTCGAAGATGAAAAAGATCATGAAAGGTGTTTGGTGTGAGATGTTGGCTTCCCCTAAGCTGACCCCAGGGGCGAGGTTTTCAGGATCTACATACTGGCCAGGAACGGTGAAGATGGCTGCAAATGCTACAGTGGCAATGAGGACAGCGACAACAGTGTTGGAATTGATTGCATTGTTGAGGCCCTCTGCATGTAGCTTGTTCAGCCTCTTCGCAATCCCCTGCACACGTTTCCTGGTCTGGCGGGTGTGCTCAAGCTGGGAATGGACCTCATGCTTTATATCACTTACTTGTTGCTTCAGTTCACGGGCAGGATTTGGTGGTCTGATGGTTCTTGCACTTTGGACACCATGCTCAACTAATACGGAGACAGCATCTGAATTTCCCATTTTCTCAGCAGTGTCAAGTGCTGACTCTCCTGATTTATTGATAGCTTTAGTGTCAGTTTCCTTGAGCTCAAGAAGCCTCTTTACAATCTGCACAAAGAATTTTTTTTTTTAATTAATTTATATTCTGTCAAGTTTGTGGAATGGAGTACTCTCTCGGATGAAAAATATTTACAACAAAACTATGTAAATTTGGGGAATTAAGAAATATTTTTGAGCTCATAGGCTAAATGAGATGGAGGACATAAAAATAATAAAGGAATCAGAAAGAAAATACAGTAGCAGGTTGGATATTAAAAAGGCTTGCAAACAGGATAGCCTGACTACTTTTTTCCTCATAAGCCGATGCAGCATGCTAGAAACAACATGCTCATGCCCTATGTAACGTAGTTACAGCCACCATGGCTTATCTGCTCAACCTCAAGGCTCAAATTCTTATTTGAAAAACTATAGTTGTAAGGGCAAGAACATATAAAATCTGCTGATGCTGAATAAATGTTCTGTCATTTTGTTTCTAATACTAGCAAATGTGTTATCATTATTGTAGTTGCATTCAAGAAGTAGGTTTCTTAACTTTATAATGAAAGCAATAAGCAACAGGCAACTGCTATCCATTGTTCTTAATCCCAGTTCTTACCTTCCTAAGAAGCCTGCATGAGAAAATTGAAGGTTTAGTCTAAGAATGATTTTTTCAGGGAAACCCTGGACCAAATGTTTCTTTTGTTTCCTTTTTTTTTTGTGCAGGAGAGAGAATAGCAATGATTTATTTGGCCTTTGATCAAGTTCACGGCTCTGCTATTGGTTTGGAAAAGCATTGCCACTGCAGTACCAACAGAAGTCTTAATTACCATAGTCGTTATTTCCCATAATACCCAAGAAATCAGATTATTCTATTTATAACCCAAAATACTCTGAACACCCTTCGGCACAAGATTTAATCCTCACCTTTGAAGTAATTGATGACATGTTAGTGACCAAAATTCTAACAATTTCATGTGCTGCAAACTGATGATGCGAAGCCTGCAAGTAAAATTCCATAATGCATTCACCATATATATATACCGTCATTCTTAGTAATTCTGATATGTGTGTTGTCCCTAAGCAGAAACTCAGAATCATCAGCCCAGCTGCTACTTCCTTTATATTCCCCACAGGCAGATTATGTTCTCGTTCAGAGATGATTACAAAATGACATTAATATCTGGGACTCTCATAAAATATTGAAAAGTAGAGTTGCTTACTGCAGTTCTTTAGTTATATGCACAGAAAGGTCTGCTAGGAATTGGCTTCATTTTCCTAAACCTTTATCCTTGAGAATTCCAGAGAATTGAACAACCCATTGTCTCAAGCACCTCTCCCAACTCATTATTGTCTTCTCCCATGGAAAAAAATGATTCTTAGACCAGATGTCACTTCAAAGCATGCCAAAGCAAGCCACATTTTAAGCAGTATGCCTTTTGTTTTATTTGCATGACACAAAAGTTGGCATCTAGAAATCAACATAAGGTTGCCTGCTCTAGCCTTTTTTTTTTTTTTTTTTGATTTTCTTTTTTTATTGGCAAACTGGTGGCAAATATGCCTGCTCTACTAGTTCAATGATAGGAGATATCACACTACAATCCTGCAGGCTAGATAAGCGTTCTGATCAAAATGTCAGTGCTATGGGTTATATATATATATATATATATGAGAGAGATGACCAAAACAAAATGTAAGTAGTAATGGGCTATCTAAAATTCTGAACAAATATCACAAATGACAAAACACAATATATGTAGGCACCAGACTGAAGTCGATAATTACTAGATGTGGATTTATCTGCAGTTTGCTCCAGAAATAAGAGCTGTGAAAAGATTAACAGATGACTTGGCAAGTGTTCCTTAAAACTCATTTAGAAACCATCAGCATTCTGAAGTATTTCAAATTTTCAGTGGTGAATATCCTGGCAATCGTGCATATTGATGAAGAATAAGCCTTGTGGACCACCACAGGAAAGTAAAAGATGAGACTTCACAAAACACAATAAATCTGTCAAGAACAATTCACCTGAACACGACCCTTCCTTGCTGCTATGTGAAGTGCTGAGTTGCCCTTTGTGTCCACCAGGTTGACCAGAGTGGGTTCGCACTTAAGAAGTTCGTCAACTAGGTCTAAGCTTGTTCCCTTGACTGCCATGTGAAGTGCAGTCTGTCCTTTCTTATCAGTTCTGGCAGCGATTCCAGATTCTCTGTTTAGAAGAGCTTTCACAACTTCCAAGTGCCCATTCCTTGCAGCAGAATGCAAAGCAGTTTTACCATTGCTCCTTGCAATTAGAGCCAGACTCCCATCAGCTTCCAGTAGGAGTTTCACCACCTGGATATGGCCTTGTGTTGCAGCAGTGTGCAATGCTGTGGTGTTTGATAAGTCCACAGTCATTGAGAGTTCTGGCAGAGCCATCAAAAGCTCCTTCACAACATCTAGCCAATGTAACTGCTTGGTTAGTCGAAGGGTGATGATAAAACAAAATCTCCATTTAATGAAGAGATAAATGCTTGTATTTAATTGATATTAGAGCTGTCAGATTCTCCAACTTCACTAATTGTGCATGTGGATGTGGCCATGCAGTCCTATCATAACATAACATGTAATTTAACAGTTCAAAGTTAAGAAAGAAACATCAACATATCAACTTATTCTAAGTGCCTACCAGTGAAACAGTTTTCTCATGCTCACTTCCTTTTTGATCATCCATTCTTTCCTACATCTTAACACTATCTATTATCTTCTCTCAAAAAAACATTTTTTGTGGTTTAATCCTATGACATGTACACACATCTTTGCTAAGTTGTCACCATAAAACGCGGATGAATGAAAAGTAGTAAAAGGCAAAGAATTAGATTAGATATAGAAACCAACAAGTAGATCAAGAGCAGACCATAGAGAAATAATATTCAGATGTAAGATGACCATTATGTAAGAAAAGTTAATAATTAGTCCAGATCAATGATATCTTGCACAGTAAACCCTAGGAAAAAAATTAGGAAAATGATATTGCATCAAAATTCTGAAAAGAATTAACGACCGAAGAGAATATCTGGAAGTTTGCCATTGTAATCAATGATTTTAAGTTCAAAAGCAACATTCTTTTCTTCTTCTTTTTTTTTTTTTTTTTTTGGTGTGTGTGGTAGAGCTAATACCTACATCCCCTTGCTTGGCGGCGATGTGCAGGGCGTCATAACCATTCTTGGCCTTTATTCCAGCTGTGAGAACATCATGGTACTGGATCATTTCATACACCACATCGACATACCCATACTCGGCGGCGACAAAGAGAGCAGTCTCCCCTGCATGATTCTGCTTGGCCAGCAACTCTGCCAATTCCTCCTCACCGGCTCCCGAAATGATCTCCTTCACCACGGCCAAATTCCCCGCCCTCGCCGCCGAATGAAGTGGAGTGTCGTCCCGCTTCCCCGTCAGCTGTTTCGTCATCTTCTTCCGGCGAAAGCTCTGCTGCCCGACCGGCGATTCCAACTTTCCACGCGCTTCCATCTTAGCCGGCGACTCCATTCTTCCGTTTTTATTTACGGAACCAACCAGCTTCTAAGCTTTAAAAATAAATCTCGTTTTCGATCACAACCCCCAAGGCTAGAGACAATCTCCAAAGCACGCCGTCATATGAATCCACCGGAAAATCCCTCCTAGAAATCGAATTTCCACATCATGAGACCCTGCACACAGAAGCAGCAGGCCGATCACCAAAAAGCCTCGCACTATCTGAATCCATTCCCCCTTGCTCCCCAGTCCCGGCCTCCCATCCATCCGCCATTCTTTCTTTATATCAATAGCAAATGCAATAAAGAAAAAGAAAAAGGAATAGAAAAAGGTAAAGGGGGAATTCTGCAGCAGTGCCTCTCCACTTCCATAACCTAAACAAATGAGCCCCATTTGGACAGGACGAGCAACTCGCTGCTGCTGTGGCCTTCAATTGATAATACAAAGAGGACAAAGGAAAACAACATGACCACCCACATGGCCTCGACAAGCTCCCCATAATCCACGCATAAAAAAAAAAAAAATCGAACACGAACGCCAGAGCTCCCCCAAGCTCCGACCTTTTTTTTTTTTTTTAACGAAAGAAATCAAAACAAGAAAGAGAAGAACCATTTTTGGATGGTAACAGCACATGGGTTTGGGTGCCCGACATTAGGATAGAATCTAGAGGAAAATAACACATGTAGGAAAGATGAATAAGAGAACAGAGACAAGATCATTAACGCTCACATGGAGGTAGAAGAGAAGCACATACCTTCTTGCTGGCTGCTATCCAGGATCGAAGACCCAAGTCCATCCGTTGCCATGCGGAAATGGGCCCTTGCCTCCGTTTCATTCAGGAAGCCATGAATGATAAGACGAGGAGATGAGCCACTTAAATCCTCAGGAAGCAGGCACACGGGCAACTGCTTATTTTATCAATTAAATGGCAGACATTAGTAGATATCTTTAATCAAGTCCATAAAGCAGGTGATCATGGCGTAAGATTAGAAGAAGGAAAAGCGCCGAGGGGAGAGCAAAGCCTTCTTCTTTTTAACAAAAAATGACTGATTTAGACAATTAGATAACAAATTAGTAGTTAGACTTTTTTTTTTTTTTGTTAGGCGGTAGAAAATACTGGATTTGACGAGGGCGACAGCGAAGGCGGTTGACCGTTGACGCGGGAAGGGAAGGGGAAGGCTGCAGGGTCCCCGCCAGAACACGGCCGGAGTGGGGCCCAGTCCCAGTTCTATTTACGGGCCGTAACCGATAAAGAGAGCGTTTTTCTCGCTCCGTCGCAGGATGCACCGTGGATCGAGGTTAGGTGGAGGAGGAGGAGGAGATTAGGTTGCTCCGCGGACCATTTTCACCTCCCGGGTAGAGTTTTCCACGTTATGACGTCATTCCGAGTCCTCGGTTTCCGCAACTTTGGTTTTGGAGATTCCACGTTGGATGGGGCCCACACGTGCGCGTTGAGTGCGTCGGACGGCCACAATAATTCCTCACGTGCCGCAACCGATGCTAATGCCCCATGACCGAATTAGACAACGACTTTCTAATTATAATAATTCAACGGCTTGTCTCCATCTCTCATAATTTGGGCCACGCCGCCGCGGGAATCACCCGACACGATCGCGATGGACCCGCTTGGCAAGCTGGTTATCCAAGCAAGCACGATCATTTAATTGGACCGCGTGATCAAGATCAGGTGGCAACGTTGCTTAATCAATAATAAAATATAAGAGGTGCTTTGGCTAATTCCTTCCATACGTGTACACGGTGGACCCACTCTCAGTTCCATTAGCGCCATCTATTAACGCCTGCATTGTTGGGTTGGGGTTAGTACCGAGCCACTCACGAGCTACTCGATTCTTGACTTGATAAAAATTTATTTGTATTTGACTTGTCATGTAAATGAGTCGAGCTTGAGCTTTATTTTAAGCTTATTTGATAAATAAGCTAAACTTAAGCATAGACCCAGATTCGATTAGGAGCTCGCGAGATAGCTCGATTAAGAGCTCATGAGACAGTTCAATTATGAGCTCGCGAGCTAGTTTGATTAGGAGCTCGTGAACAAGATGTCCTTTCATCTTCTCTATCTTTTCATCTTTTCTGATTACTCTTTGGGTTTAAGAATCAAGCTTTTTTTTTTTTTTTTTTTCTCAAGCCAAGCTTTAAACAAGCTTAATTTGAGTCAAACTTGAAACGAGCCCAATTCAAGCTCAAGCTTGAAACAAGCTTTTTTTTTAATAGAGCTTGTCGAGCTTTCTAATCATACCAAATGAGCGAGTTCGAGCCGAGCTCGTGTCATGCTCAATTTTTTGTAATCGAGCTCGAGCCGAGCTTGAACAGGATTTTTTAAATTTAAACAAGCTCGAGCTCGAGTATTTGTTAACGAGCTACGCTTGAGCACAAAAAAGCTCGACTCGGCTCGATTGCAGTCCTAGTTGCATGGAGTAGGACACATTATATACTGTTCCATGAGCTCAAATATTTGTTAACAAGCTAAGCTTGAGCATAAAAAAAAAGCTCGATCAGCTCGATTGCAGCCCTAGTTGGCTTGAAGCCGAACACATTATATACTGTTCCGCAGGCTGCCAGATTAGCAGAACGAGGCATTAAAAACTTGGATGCAAACGGAGTCAGGCATCAATATTCCAAAGGGAAAAGATAAAAGAGAACTTATCCACGTCTTATCGTTTAAAATGTTTTGGATAAAAAAAAAAAAAGGCAACAAGGCAAAAAAACCAATTCGAATATTAACATTTTACTGAATGAATGTTACGCTGCTGTCATTAAAATTAACCTGTAGAACTCCAAAGGTTAACAGACCGAACGCATGGTTCATGGATATAGAGCAATACGACAATATATATAATCTATGTTGTGCGCTAAGACACTCAAATGGATGGATCTAGACGGCAAAAATATGGCTTCTGCATGAATGACTTGATGCCCATGTAGATTACCGAAGAACAAAATAAACTCTTGGCATTATGTGTCTTGAGACATCAAGAAATCTATGCGCATGTGTTCTCATGAGTACACTGTAACCTTTTGGAAAAGTCATAGAACGTGTTGACTAGACAACCGTGTTCGCCTAGAAGGTTTGACCATTGTTTTGATTGCTTTTCCATCACACGTAGTAATAGAAAGGAAACCACAGTTGCAGTCTTACTTGAATAACTTTTTTTTTTTTTTTTTCCCCTGTTGACATCAAACAGCTGCTTGTGTTTACACAGCCGAGCTCTCTTCCGCCTGTTTTCTTTTGCCTTGTGCACTAAGTCAACAGTTGCGACTTGTTTGAAAGATAAGGCTGTTGATGAATGAAGAGAGTAGGAAATAAAAAGAGGCTCCAGGCCAAGCAATAATACGGAAGATACGAACAGTTTAATGGTATAAAATAAACGGAAGCAAAGCAATCCTTCTACCATTCTTCACCGGAGAGCACCAAATGTCAGACTAAAACGGTACTAGATGTATTATAGGTTTTCCTAAGTTTTATTTAAGCTTACGTTGAAGAAACCGGAAAAAATAAAATTCTAACGATATAAAAATTTAAAAACGGAATCAAATGATCATCTTAACTTTTTGGAGCGAGATTCCATTAAGCCACAGTTCCCAACTAACCACACCTCAAATTCATGAATATGGTCCCCGCTGATACAATATTATGGTCAAGCACAGAATATAATGAGCTCAAAAAATAGTAGAAAAGGCTTTACACACACACACACACAAAAAAAAAAGAGCAGAAAACCCAAATTAGATAAGTGAAGAAAGACCACGCTTTTTTGACTCGTAAGATGGTACTATAATCATAGAAATTAATAATGCATGTCAAAAATTGTGATGACGGTATCAGAGATCAATTCCAAAGTTTTCTCAGGTTTGGGTTGCATTTACAAAATATTCTTGCATAAATATACAGCATTGGAAGCAAAGCGTGCGGGAATTTCAGGAAATGACAGAAAACGGCTCTTCCCCAGGACACAGACGAAAGATGGGTTCCTTCAACAGCCGTAGTATAGCATCAAAGAGACAGAACCCTCTAAGCTTCAACATTTGCTGGGAAAAGTGAAACCATGAGTACAACATCAATCACAACATACCAGCTCCCATGATATCCAAAAAAACCAAAAAAGTATCATGTTATTATAATAATAAGCCAATCTGCATTTATTTCAGAAATATACCACAATCAGAGTAGGCAACAAGCTAAGTTCAGTCTCTCTGCAATGAAGCAAATCACACCAGAAGCAGTGCACACCACATAAAATAATCCTCCTAGAGTAAGTGTTGATATGCATAACAGAAACCTATTATAGCCATTTGAGTACATTCAGTGCAGTCAACGAAGAGAGAAATACAAATGCTCAGAATCTGTTCATAGCCATCCAGCAGAGTACTTCACATTCCAGCACAAGGTCAACAATTTAGTAGATGCTCTTATCGAATAAAGATTGATTTGTTGGATATGACAGCATATTCTACTGAGGGTCCAGAAAGAATGAACTTCAATGCAGAAAACAGAAAATATATTTATTTTACGTAAAGATTTTTTTTGAAAAATGATCAAAACACGATAGGTATGCTCAAAACATTCAGAATGCTTGTTTTTCCATTAAAAAGAATCAAGAAGTGCATCTTGCTTAAGACTCTAAAATGAAAAACGCTCCAACATCTGGTATCCACTGCACTCTAATGTAAGCAGTCAAATTGCTAAAAATGTGCTTGTGCATGGTTCAAAACTCAGGTAGAAAAGAACAACAGAAACAAGTTCCTGAATCAATTTAGGAAACTAGTTCTTATACATGCTGGATACAGCAGCAAGCATAATATATGACTCAGAACTAAATGGAGAACCAAACGCTACTAGATTATGAGATGAATGATAGTGACAGCAGACTGAATTATTAGTTCGAAAAAACAAATTTAAGAATGAAAAAAGACTGCCTGAATCTCTATTGATGAATGCAGCAAGGTACCATGCCTATTCATAAGAGAATGTGATGTGGAATAATTAGAATGAAATTTCTATCTGCTTACAATTTGAAAACCAATGTAGAACCAAAACTACAACACATCAAGCTCAATCTTAATTATTTGGCATCTGCTTTATCAATCCTCATTTGCCAAATTAGTTCCTAAATAGCAGTAGCTCTGATTTGCATTACATGGACACTCATATTTGGCTCCAAAAATAAGTTTCAGATATGTGTCCAAATAGGAGAGGCATCAAACTCTTGGATACTTAGCTTCTTTTCCAACTTTTATAGATAGGTGGATAATTTAACTCTTCCAATAATGAGATCAGCTGACCATAATAATGCTGAAAGAAATCTTTTTTTCCCATTTTTAAAAATTGATCAAAGGCGTAGATACGGAGATAACTCGACCACCTATTCTTGCATCTCTCAACAAATTAGAAAGTTTGAAAAACACATGAAGTGAAAGATCTCAAAAAATAATACATATTCTAATATGTTCTTTTATACAACTTAAATCAACTCAACTAAGCCTTTTTCCAACTACATGGGTTCGGCTACATGAATCTGCTTCCTCCACTTTGTTCTATTCAGGACCAAGTTAACATTCAAATTATAAATGGTTATATCTTTTTTAATTATTTTTGTCATGTTAGTTTAGGTCTACCTCTACCTCCATCCTTACGATTAATTATTAAAAGATCATTCTTTCTAACTAAAGTATCTAAAGGTCTACGTTGTATATGTCCAAACCACCGTAATCAATTTTCTCTCATTTTATCTTTAATTGGGGCTACTCCTATCAATTCTCTTATATGTTTATTTCTAATTCTATCTTTTAAAGTTTTACCACATATCCATCTTAACATATGCATTTATGTTACACTTAATTTATTCACATTTGTTTTAATATTGCCCAACACTCTGTTCCATATAGCATAGCTGGCCTAATAGCAGTTTTATAAAATTTTTCTTTCAATTTTAATGGGATTCGCCGATCATACAATACTCCCGAAGCACTCATCCACTTAATTCATCCCGCTTTAACTCTATGATTCACATCTTCACCTATTTCACCTTCTTGCTGGATAATTGATCAAATACCTAAATTTTTCGCTCCTTGATATCTCTTGGCTTGCAATCTTCATTTGTATTTCTACTCTCACTAAAACACATTTCATGTATTCATATATTCTTTTATACAATGTTCAAAAATAAATATATAATTTAATTAAAAAAAATATTTCTACATATATTTGGATCTCCCCTTTTTCCCTCTTGATGAATCAAACACTTGGATATTTGTTCGAATCTGAACCTCATATCTGTATCCATGCAACACTGGCTCTGATTTTATTGCAAGCTCTCTAAAACATAAAATGAAAAAACAAATCTGCAAAGTAGAAAAACATTAGGCTTACATGTGTCTCGTCTCAATTTGAACATCAATTCAGTATTTTAACAAATCTAGGTTGATTTGTTGATGCATTGCCACTGCCATTATATTTCAGCAACTCACCTAATTACTGAAGAAAAACATGGGGGAAGAAGAATAACCATCCACAGCATAACTTGACATATTATTTGCTAAGGGGAGAAAGTAACACAAATTGGCATATAAAGCAAGTGGTTCGCAGTTTGAATTTCCATAATGCAATGTGTAACAGTTAAATAAAGTATTTATACTCCTGTCAGGAAAAGCCACCAAGCAAAAATAGATGATACATCAATCTTGAAACACTGTGTGAAATGCAAGTGCAACTAAGTCAACTAGAAAGAAAGCCATTCTAGACAAACAATCCTTTCAGTTAAAACTTAAAAGCACTGAAAGATCATCCCATTTATAATAAATGGAAGACTTTAATTTAGTATCTCTGAAATATCCAACATCTCCAGAAGCATAAATTTGAAATTTATAGATTAAAATGAAGACACAATGCTATAAAAATAGTTGCCATTTAAATTAAGCAAATGGTCTTCAGCAGCAATTAAGGCACTTAAAACAACTGTCACCAACTAAAGACATTTAATTTCAACAGTCAGTAGCAGTGACAAGTCACTATCAAGATACATCATAGGCATGCTACAATCAGCATATATCAAAGAGAGGCATGCTTCTAAAAAAACTGCCAACCCCGAATTTTTTCATTGTATCGCAATAGATTCTCTTTCAGTCATTGATTTCAAATCTACAACACATGAAAGAGAATCTAGTAAGAAAAGATGCATATCATATTTAAATGCCAATTCAACTGCTGAAGCTATCCAGCAAACTTAAGAATGCACCACAACAATTGACTAAAACTTCATTAATACAAACCCCAATGTATAAGGTTAAACAATGTTTGATGGATAAAGAAGCTGACTATGCACAAGCATACATATATCACCGTCTCAACCATAAGACTGATTAAAAAAGAGTTTCAAGAAGGAAAACAGTGCTGCAGGATACAAACAATGCTATGATATACCGGTGCGCACCGTGTCATACCAAATGTACAGTACCATTTTGGTATTGAAACGAGACTTGATACCAGTGTGTACTAGGTCTCATACACTAAACCATCCCATGTACTAGGAATATATACTAGATCTCTTACATTGAGCCGACCCATGTACCGACATATCAACACAGTACCAAGACATTCTTGAAAAAAATTCTGTGAGAAACAGTAAACCTTAACGAATGCTGAATACAGCTCTAGCATAGGTACGGAGGTGTAACACCCAAATAGAATAAATAAATAAACAAATAAATAATAAAAATCATAATAATTAAATAAATAATTATAACATAATAATAGCAATGAAAATAATAGTATATGTATTAATAATACAAATATTTATAAATTAATATTGCTTATGCAAAATGAATAATTATGATATGTTTAAACCACAAAAAATGTGAGTATTTTTGTGTATTTATGCAAGTTAAACTAAAGGATTTTTATAGACAACATTTGAATAAGATATGAGAATAAGTTTTGAATGAGAAAATCTATTACCCGTGGTCTACTATGATATGACATGATGACTAAATGACATGATTTTTGATACCGAAACCCACCTCCGGGATACATGCGAAGTATTAACTTCCATCCATAAGGTTAAATATGGTGTTCTGTTCTGACCCCCATCTACAGGAATTATGTGTGATGTTTTGTTCTAGCCCCGTCAAAGAATATAATATGGCCATAGTTTGTGACCGTGGTGTATTCATAATAAAATAAAATGTAAATGTTAATGACAGTGAAAGTTTGACTGTGATGACTTGAAAAATTAAAATTGAAAATTTGAAATATAATATGAAATATGATTTCAACATATCTTTAAGAATGTAAGTAATGTCAAACAACAATATATCATGTAAGTTCTAACATATGAAAATAAGTTAATCATGATATGCTATATTTTCAAAGTTATTATGATATATTTATATTATGCTTACTTATTGAATGTGAACTTATTGAACTCTCATTGATGTTTTTCAAAGCTAAAGAAATGAAGAGGGATATGGGTAGAATGAAGCTTTCGCCACCTTAAATAAAAGTTATGATTTCTAGTTTTTGCATGTAATCAAACATTTGCTTTATTTGGATTTGTACTTAGAATGTTATTAATTTTAATGGCGTATTAGTTTATTGTCCTTTTATTTGATGATTGTTTCTATTATCGGATGCCTTGCATGCCTAGCATATGGCAAGTTGCCACTGTTGGAAAATATTTTTGATCTTTCCTAAAAAATCCTTTCCTAGAAATTGCTAGAGAATTAATTTAAAAATATAAATGCAAAATATAAACGAAATATAAAAAATCTATGAATCTAAGCCAAGATCGAGGCGTGTTAAATACTGCCTAAGATCAGATTTTTGCCCCTTCGTGCAGGTTATTGGCGATCTGTCCCCAAGGTACAACGACCCGGCTCGACCTGATCCTCCTACCACGAGCACGATCGTATGGAGGTGCAACCCAATGATTACCTTCAGATGCCCATAAAAGATCAATAAAAAAATAAAATAAAATGAGATAAAATAAATATATGGCTACTCAAAACTATTCTACGATTGATTTCTTACTCAATCTGAATCCCTGAGCTGTTTATAGGCTCGGCCATAAAAGCTCCAACCATAATGGCCTTAGAGGCCTAATAGCCGTTGGCCCAAATCACGTTAAAAACGACTTAAAAATTAAATTATTTAAGCCATTTCTGACGTTCACGAACAAGCTAATGCTCGCCCAACGTTCATAACGCTCGCTCAACGCTCGGCCTAAGTCCCACGCGAGCATTTAATGCTCGCGTGGGGCCTTTTCTTTTTTTAATTAAAACTTTTTTCAACAATCCCCCATAATTTTTTTTTAAAAAATAAATATAAAAAAATTTTAGGGCATCTTATACTGCACAATAGGTGAGGTGTCTGTGACTTAAACCTCATTTAGTGTTGATTGTATACACCTGAAGGAACTATAGTGGATTAGACCTTGAACTAGGTCCTTTGATTCAGGCTTCTACTAATCACACACAGTATGGATCAACGGTCAGTGCATATTAAAGGCCTTGCGCTTAGTACATTGATTTTTCATGAGAATTCTTTAAGGTTAGCCCAAACCTTTAGTCACGGCCTAATATGACGATTCTCATATAGATGAATCCTCCAAGGGTATTTGTGACAATACCTTGCAGATAACCTACCTCGATCCATTAAGAGTATGACTCAACCTTACACAAATTTACTTTGTCACTTTATAAGAGCACTCATCATAGGATGGAAATTTTCAAAATTTGTCTCTAACACGATCACTCAATCAGCTTTGTTTATACCACATTGAATCTCATTCATGGGATCTCCAATCACAGAGGTTGGGTATCCACTGCTGGTGACCAAATAATGGGTTTAAGCCCCATCCCCCTCGATGAATCTAGGATTCCACTCCTAGATAATCCCTTGGTTAATTGATTTGCCAAATTCTTCTTGGATTTGACAAATTCCAAAATAACATCATTTTTTTTATTTGTCTTAGACTTATGACGAAGCCGTATATGGCTTGACAATGCTTGATATTCAAGATAAAGCATACAGAAAAATTATAACTAAAGAAGATCACAACTTTCAAACTGAAATAAGATAAAACATGATGTAATCTCTCAATGACCATTATAACAAAAACACTTATCTAGAATAAGAAGACTTTTGCATTTATATAAGAATGCAGTTATATGCTAATAGCTGCACTTGAAAGTAAAATAATGAAATGATGTGAAAATAGATCTACTTACAAGCACGCATATATTATGTGCACAAGTGCAAGCATATATACGTACACACATGAAATATATATATAACCTTTAAATACCTTCTCCACGATCAACCATCCAAGGTGAAGATCCTTCAAAAGTTAACTTCAAGGCAACTAATGAATTATTATTAGTTCACTACAGGTTTTGCAGTTACATAATATATATATATATATATATTCCATGATTTTTTTTTGAAGCTGCAAGCATATAATAATTACAAGAAAGCAGAAATCTAAGAGATGCTTATCAATTCTTTATGTAAGAAACTGCTTACAGTCACCACTAAGTGAAGTAGCTTTATAGGAAAGCTCAATCTAGTCTTTTCCTCGTTCTCTTAATTAACTAAAGCATATAGAGCTAGGTATGAAGCAAAAATATGATTTAAGAGATTCCTTTAGGTACCCATCACAAAGTATCAATATAATTAGCTTCGCAAGTCATATACAATTTTGTACCCCCATTTGGCTTTATTATATAAGATGGCTTCTAAATTCAAAAGGCCATGAACGTTCATCTTGAAAAAAATATAATATAAGCAGGAAACTAAATAGCATTCCAATAAATTTACTATCATCAATCTTAGTAATATATTTGTGGAGTGACCCTCCTAATCAAGGAGCATGTATAACATTAGGAAAGAAGAGAATAAACATTAAGTCAAATAAAAATTAGATAAAATTATTTGGAGTCAAAAGAAGATAAAATTTGTTGTCAAATTATGCCAGCAAGTAGTATTTTGAGAGATAGTTATGGATGATCACAATTTAGCATAGCAACATTTGCAATTAATACACAGACATTTCAGGGTGGCATAAAAACTTTATATGTTGAGCAACTTAAACTAGAATAAGAAAATGGCTGAAAAAGTTAAATATTAAATAAAATATATGCCAAACGATTTGCTTAATTTACTGTATCAGAGATAAAGTAAATATTGTAAAGATTTTATAATTAATTAAACTACTTAAATGATAAAATCTAGCAATTTCTAGAAAAGAAAAAAAAAACTGATCTTAGCTGTTGAAAAATATTTTTGATCTTTCCTAAAAAATCCTTTCCTAAAAATTGCTAGAGAATTAATTTAAAAATATAAATAAAATATAAATGAAATATAAAAAGACTCTATGAATCTAAGCCAGGATCGAGGTGTGTTAGACACGCCCTAAGATCAGATTTTCGCCCTTCGTGAGGTTATTGGTGATCTGTCCCCAAGACCTATCACAAGCACGATCGCGTGAGGTGCAACCCAATGATTACCTTAATGCCCATAAAAAGATCAATAAAAAAATAGAAATAAAATGAGATAAAATAAATCATAGGGCTATTCAAAACTATTATTTCTTACTTTATATCCTGCCCATAAAAGCTCAACGGCTCGGTCCATAATGACCTTAAAGGCCTAATAGTTAACGCTTCTAAGTCGTTAACATTCACCACGTTGGCGAGCTAATGATAACACTCGGCCCAAGTCAATGCTCGTGTGGGGCCCTTTCTTTTTTTTTTAATTAAAACTTTTTTCAACAGCCACCTCCTAGATCCATCCTTGAGTTTGGGCTTGACCAAAAAAGAGCCGGAAATTTAGAGGGTGAAAAAAAAAAAAAGGAGCACATTCACACCTCACTCTTAGATTTTTCTAAACTGTCATCTGGATAAGGAGTCCTGTCATAAGATGATAAAATTTGACATAAACCTTCATTAAACATGGTGCAAAATTTAACATTCAAGAAAAATTGGAATCTGTTAACTAAATTAAAAGTGCCAAGCAAATACAAATACCTAAAAAAAATAACTAATTACTTTCTAGACACAAGGCATGACATAATTGCTAGCCTTGAAACCCTAGCAGCATAAACTGAGAAAAAATCAAGTATAGCAAAGTTAAAGGAAGTAGCACCTCAATTACTTACATGATGAGAAAACATATAGGAGCATTAACTAAGCATTACAAAGAATCTTGCTGAGGGTCACCTTGTTGCCATGCCAACACATAATGAAGACATCACGTTCAGCGAAAGAATATGAGATCACGGCACCACATCACCAACAAGATAAGTTTGCAAAGGTTTTTTTTTTTTCCCCTCAGAAACCTACCCGAATACTCCAACATGTAGCTGAGGCCACGTCATTCCAAAAACTCCTAACGGATTTGGCATCATGGTTCTTAATGTTTTCTCGTTCTTGCTTGAAATTCCAAGAAAAACACGATCGGAAGAGACGAGAGGGGAAGGAGAGAAGTATCTTGAAGATAATCCTTGGGTTCACGAGATCGCCACTTCCTCTCGCTCGCTGGCAAGGATGTTACATTCTTGCACGAGCGGCAACGGAGGCGGAGAGGGGTGTTCGAAGAAGATGGGGAGGAAGGGGGATTCAAAAGAGCTTCCAAGAGCCGAAGCGAAGGTCTGAGATATTTATGAAACAGGATCTTTTGGCTTGGATCGAGCATTGTTCTCATTGGCCAAGGCATGAAACACACCAGGATTCTTATTTTTCAATAGCCTGGGAGGATTTACTTCTCATGCATTAAGAAAGCAGGCAAGAGCCAAGAAATATCGCCATATTTTCACTCCTTGTGTGAGCAAACGGGCAAGCAATATTGCTAATCAACTCGGTGATATTGATCCAAGAAGGGACCTGACTGGATCTCCTTGTCAAGTACAACCATGGCAAATAAGATTGCTTCAGTTAAATTACAGAAGTAGAACCTTTAACTCAGACCACCAATAGATCAGGCTCCATCAACTTTATTTTGAAGCCTGATAACAATAGCTTATATCCCCGTAGTTTGTGATTGATCTCATTTTAAAGTAATTAGATACAAGAAAGATCACGACTTGTCAGCAAAAATGATGGCCATCCACTGGTCGTACAATATGCAGCACCTATGGAGGAGCTTCGAAAATATATGGCATCCATAAAATTGTTAGCTAGCAAGCATCACGGGGTATCCATGCTCGGCCAGAGATGGAACCAGCCCAAAAGGATCAGAATCCCTCTCTTCAAATAGCATAAATTCGATCAACCTCAGATTCAGAAAGATCAGAATTATAATGCCATGAGCTGGAGCCACTCCTCTTTGATGATTTCACCCTCTTTCTAATAGAACGGGTGCGCTTTGACTTCACTACAAAGTACGTCATGGTCCCCAGAACTCCAGCCATTATCGCCCCGCCAATTAACGTAACCAGGATGGCAGCCCACTGGAAATGCCGACCCACCACAATGTACGAAGAGGAGATAAATGCAACGGTAGTGCACACAGAGGCCAGCCACATCAACTTGTTAATCACCTCCACAACCCGTCTCTCTGCCTTCGTCTGCCCCCTAACAAGAGTTATCTGCACCACCACCACAGCCAGAGAAGTGAACAGGGCAATAGCATTGAAAATGAAAAATATCTTGAACGATGGATTGTGGACTGCTGTTGCCACTCCATCGTTTGCATCTCCACCAGGACAGTAAAGATGGCAGCAAATGCCACTGTGGCAAAGAGCACAGCAACCACAGTGACGGAGTTGGTCGCATTGTTAATGCCTGCCCTGTGGAGTTTCCTGAGCTCCTTGGCAATCCCATGAACATTCTTGTTGGTTTTTCTGGTCTGCTCTAGCTGTGTGTGACATCTTTCTTGATCTCGGTTACAGTCTTCCGCAGCTCATCTCGAGGCTGATTTAAATCATTGGCCCTGACAGCACCATAGCGGGATAAGCATTCCTTTATTTCAGCACTCTCTTCTGAGAGAGGTAGGCCTTCTGCTATGTCTAATGCTGTTTTGTGGTCTCTTGTCAGTGCATTTACATGGGTGTCTGGGAGAAGTAATAGAACATCAACAATCTGCAAGAACAGAAAGGTGAAACTAAATTTAGCAGAAGAACAAGAAATGTAAATCGATTGATTGAATGAAGACAGAAAGCAGATTGATCGACTGAATCTTTTCTTTGCCTGCTTCTTTCCCCATTACAGTAAAGTACAAAATACTAATAAACCAAATATTTTCACGACCAAAAAGTTAAAATTTCATTAGCTAACGTATCTAGAGATAATTTCTTAAAGAAATGACATTTTCCTGCAAATCTTATGCTGGCAGTGGTGAAAACAATTCAGGATTATGGACTATCTTTCACATAATTTCAAGGTAAACAACCACAAAACTCTGATTCAACATATAAACATCATAGCAGAATTTCAAGATTGTAGTTATGTTCCGTTCCATGACCAGGTAAATTTGCAGAAACGTATGGACATTTGTACCAAGTAATGTCAAATATAACAGTTATAGAGAATAAAGCAGATGAGAACCCAAGTAACTTAGCCATAATGATCATATCCATAGCCCTTCCTAAAGATAATGAACTAAGGAGATTAAAAAAAATCTAAATTTCTTGACCCTTGATTTTTTTTTCCCATTATTATTATTGTAAGATGGGGTTTTTTTTTCAGAATCTACTTCCACCATGTTAAAACAACTCAATCTTTAAAGGACTGATGCCCCAAAATTAGATGACAAATTTGATAGTTCTAACTCGATGTCTAGAAGTAGATTATAAAAGACAGGTCATGCAAACCCACCAAATGGTATGAGTTGGCCAAAAGACATGCATAGAATGTGCTTGGTCCAGTTTATTCTTAATTAAAAAACTAGTGGATAAAGGAAGAAACTAAAATGCCATGTAAAAATTATTGAATAAGAAAACAGGAAAACTCTTCACTAATTTGATTGAAAGATCTTTAGCTTATAAAAAAAAAAAAAGGGGACAGAAAACGAAGAAGTACTGTCAACAGACCTCACTATATGACCCATGCTTTAATCACGTCCAATTCACCAATAATTGCAAACCAATTTGACAACAGAGTGCTATCTATGCTTCAAACTAATTAATCTTCACAAGTTCGTAGAATAATTGACTAGAGTTTAAAGCATACTTCAAAATCTCAAGTTCCAGCTTATTTTAAATGTGTCAACAAAATGCAGACAGAAAATATCAAAAGGGTGTTAATGTCTGAATGTTAACCATGTAGGAAAACTGAATGCAGCTAATCTCAGAATATGCGTCTAAATTTAGAATAGCATGAGGCAGTGATAACCGCCAAAGCATCATAAAGCAGTACCTCGGCCCTCTTCTTTCTTGTAGCAACATGCAATGCTGTGTTCCCCGATCTATCTGGTAGCATTACAATAGCTGGATCAGCATCTACAAGGGCTTTGACAACTGCAGTACTTGTTCCCTTCACTGCCATTTGCAAAGCAGTTTGCCCCTTCTTATCAGTCCTTCTGGCAAGCTGTGGATCCTTTTCTAGCAATGCTTTTACAATTTCAACATGCCCTTGCCGGGCAGCAAAGTGCAGAGCATTTTTCCCATTGGTTTTTGACAGTTCAATTGAGCTAGCATCATGTGCTAGCAGCAGATTCACTATTTCAGTATGACCTCTTGTGGCTGCAGATATAAGGGGAGTTGCATTTGACGGACCTAATGTTCTGCAAACAGTT
Organism: Calamus simplicifolius; assembly: GCA_900491605.1. Taxonomy (NCBI): domain Eukaryota; kingdom Viridiplantae; phylum Streptophyta; class Magnoliopsida; order Arecales; family Arecaceae; genus Calamus; species Calamus simplicifolius. Next base: position 124,693 of record UESW01001832.1, read on the forward strand.
GGATCATGGTCCAAAGTACCTGGACAATAGCTGGATATAACTAGTTAGTCATAGATGTGCTGTGTAAAAGCTGAAATAGAGAAGAGAGAGGTCAGGACGGAAGGGGAGCTTAAACAACCAAAAGAGAGGACAGAAGGGAGAAGGGAGGTTGCTTGAACCACAATTTGACAATTACAAACAAGCAAAGTATTTAATTTATTATTTTATAATTTTATTCGATCACCATAAGCATGGATTTCCTACATGCATTTAATTACCGCATTTATGCCTCTACCATTAAGACAACAATTAAAAAATTAATATTATCTTTAAGTGAATCACATCCAGCTCCATTAGTGAAGACTTGTTAGCTTCCTTCTCAGCTTCATATGTGGTCCACAGAACCCTAAGCACAGGAACAAACTAAAGAATCTGAGAAACTTAAAAGAGTTCTTGATGTGTTTTGAAAGACCAGAGCTTCCTAACCTTTAACAGTCTGACAGCAACAATGCAGGATTTCAGCATCTTTGGGACCAATAATAAATAGAATAAAATCATTCATGGAGGAGCGAGAAGAAAGAAGGTTACCTGATCTGAGCCAGGTTTAACATAAAGTTAACCTAGAATATCAGCTAAAGACAAGCACAAATTTGACAACAACAAAATTTGCACACCTGATAAAAATCTTCAGCAAAATGGCGAGAGAGACAAGAAAATTGATTTTTTTTTTTTTTTGTGAGAGAAGAAAACAATTATTAAAGCACTCCAAAAGGATGGCAAAGAGAAAACTACTGTCTTTTGAATGCCTAGACTCCAATAAAAAAACTAAAATGAGGATGACGATCAAGCCATATCACTGCAGAGTAGAAGTTGGCGAGCTGCAGATAATTTTATTGCAAACTGGGAAGTTTGGACCATTGGTAAGTCATACTGACCACCTGCTGCTCACATACAAACCACCAGATGTCTTTTATCATCATGAATATCATCAACATAAGAAACATAATTGGAGATAACCGCATAAAAGTATAAATTGTCACAAATTCATACACCAAGTAGGTATCATAAAATCCCTTACGAAAACATTGATAAAAGTAATTAGTAGGTTGCCAGCAACTTTCACTAACAAATACAAAACCCCTCCGATCTTTCACCTTCTAAACTGGAACTGATGATTCACTTCCAACATCAACCTATTCTTATATCTCAGGACCAAGCAAGCGACACTAAATTCATTTGAGATGGAAAGGTAAAAAACAAGCAAGTTAAGTTTCTTAATCTATATCAAGTACATCCAAGATCCACATCTAGTAGAGAAAGAGGGAAAGATCACAAAATGTTATTAACAAGTACAAAGAGATGCAGGTAGCCAATCTATTTCAAAATTTTACGAGAACTCCGATACACTGAATAAGAGATAGATTAACATCTTTTAGTGTTTCTAATCAGTCTCAATCCTGCTCAATTTCAGTTTTTTCCTCTTTTTAAGGTCAGTTGTCCAGGTTAAAACATAACTTGAATAGCAAAAATCTTAACTTGACATGGCAATTCTAAAGGGGCTCCTTATGGTCGTGATTCATTGTACAATTTAAGGAGGCAAAAAAAAAAAAACTTGTGAAACCTATGTGCCATGCTTCGGAACAGCATAACATGTAAGAAATGAAGGAAATCGAAGAAACTCAAAGCTCCACTCACCTCGGTGCCCTTCTCTCACAGCGATATGGAAAGAATCATAACCCGACCTGTTCTTCCTCAAAAGACTCTCCCGATCGGCGTACTTAAGCAGCTCCACCACCACATCGACAAACCCTTTCGCCGCAGCTATAAACAAAGCCGTCTCATCCACCTCGTTGATATCATTTACCACCGCCGACCGAATCTCGGCCACCTCCGCATCAAATTCCGCCCCGACGGCCGTCCCCGTCATCTGGGCATCGATCTCGCCGAGTATCTGCCTTACGGCCGCCAGATCCCCTCGCTGCGCTGCCAAGTGGAGCTCGGTGTCGTTGTGCCGCCCGGTCACCTGTTTCACGTACTTCTTTTTCCCGGCCTGGTCCATCTTTTTCCCTGAGTTTGAGAGCACCAACGACGGCGACGCCTGGTCCATCCGCTTTCCCGAATTGGAGAGCGCTAGCATCGGCCCACCGGCGGACGCCTGCCGGTGCATCGGGGACGCCGACGGCGAGGCCGAGTCCATCCGCTTGGCAGAGCTGGATAAGACCAGCGCCGGGGAGTACGCCGCCCGGGGCGACGGCGATGGCGAGGGACTTCGGCCGGGGCTGAGGTTCGCGGGTCCCATCTCCAGATCCCTCTCTCGTCCTCCATCCAAATGAAACAAAAAACAAAAATCAAAATTGGATCGAAAATTCGGAAATTTAGACCTAGAAAGAGTGGCGAGAGGGATTACCCTTTTCCATCGTCGTCCTCCTCCGCGAGAGGACGAAACCCTATACGCAACTCGTCCTCGCTAGGGCTTCGAAGTCATGGTTCTTCGAGAGAAACGAGGACATGGCCGAGGAGACGAAGAGAAAACGGAGGGAGGAAGCGAGCGGTCCGGCGGAGGCGGAATAAAGGAAAATTAAAAAATTAAAAAAAATCTTATTCCCCTTCCCTTTTTCAATTTTTGAGACTCCAAGCTACTTGAAACGTTTATTTAGCGCGTCGGAAAGGAAAACTGTGGTCGGGTCCAGTTGACCTTGTAACAGAGTTTCGGTAGGTCTGGATGAGATCGGGTAGTTTTGTATCTATCTTCGGATTCTCTATCTCCATCTAATTGGGTCAACTTCGTTGTTTTTGGACCATAAGTGAAAGATATCCTACTATAAGCTTGTCATACCTTGTTTGTTTGTTTGTATACCAATTCAAAGAAAAATTCTTGGCCACAAATTAAAATCATCTTTGATGTGGCTGGTGTAGCCACGTGCAGCCGCAGGGGCAATCTCAACAAAACCAGAGCATTTTGCGTGCCGACCATTCCTGGCCGGCCCCTCTCGGCTCCGGCGTCTCCGAGCCCGCCGAGTCGGCCCCGACCATCCCTGGCCGGCCCCTCTCGGCCCCGGCATCTCCAAGCTCGCCGAGTCGGCCCAGGCCATTCCTGGCTGGCCCCTCTTGGTCCCGACGTCTCCGAACCCGCCAAGTCGGCCTCGGCCATCCCTGGCCGGCCCCTCTCGGCCCCGGCGTTTCCAGGCCCGCCAAGTCGGCCCAGGCCTTCCCTGGCCGGCCCCTCTCGGCCCCGGCGTCTCCAAGCCCGTCGAGTCGGCCCAGGCCATCCTTGGCCAGCCCCGCCCCGGTACTTTTTGGCCGGGGAGGTCAGCCCCGGCCGCCCCTGGCCAACCAGGCTCAGCCTCGGCTCCCTCGGAAAGGTCGAGATGTCCCAGTTCTCTCCAGATCGGCCCCAGCATGGCCCCAGCAGTTCGAGAAACCACCTCTCTGACTCGCGCCGCCTGACAACGCCAGATCCACCTACCCACTGGCCACGTTGTTGATGGGACTAGACCCAACAACTCAGCAGCCCCACTGATTGGTGGGACTTAACCCACCAACCGCCATTTTTTTCCTCTCCGATGGGATAGGACCCACCAACTAGCCCAGATTCACACAACTTTCAAGAACCCGCAGACATTTCTTCCTCATAATATCCCACGTGATCATGTCAACCACTATAAAAAGATGAATCCACTCTCTAAATAGGTATGTGCGATAATCCCCAAAATCGCTGTCTTAGCACTCAGAAAGGAATCCCTCCTCTCTGAGATCTCCTTTTTCATACCAAAAAGGGCTCACTTGAGCCCCTCTTCAGCTATGACCTCAATTGCTAACTTGGGCGTCGGAGGGTCCCACCGGAGAATCCTCTCCGGTCTTGGGACTTTTTTGCAGGCAACCTAGTGAAGCAAAGGTTCGAGAAGCACTCCGTTCCCGACGTTCAGGATCGGTGATTGGGCGTCATCAGATTGGCGCACCAGATAGAGGGGGTAGGAAAAGGTAGCGAACATTCTCCCGGCGCTACATCTCAGTAGGCGAGACTCTCTCCCCCCCCTCTCTTCTCTTCTAGAAACCATGGTGGTGACGCGAGCTCAGGACGCCTCCGTCAGCTGTCCAGCAAGGCTTCCCCCGCCAACTAGGCAGCAGGAGGCTAATCCCCTCGCTACCAACCCTCCAGTTACCTGCCTGCCGCCGAAGGCCGCTGATCAAACAGCGGAGCGGTTGGCGACCCTTTCCCGTCAGGTCCAAAATCTCACCGCCATGGTCCACGGGCTCCAGCAACAACAGTCCGTGGCCACCCAACATCAGACCGCTCCCCCCGCCAGTCAGCAGTCGGCGAGGGGAGGCTCTCCTTGGTGGGAGGCATGTCGGCGAGAGACCGGCCGACGTTCGGCTTCCCCTAGGAAGCCCCGACGCGAGCCCCCAAAGCGGCCACTGTCCCCTGATCACGGCCCTAACAAATTTCCTCCCGAGCCGCATCATCATGAGGAGCCCAGGCGGAAGTCCCGACTCCCGTCTCCATCTCCTTCTGCCTCTTCTTCTTCTTCTTCCTTCGAGCCATCTCGGAGGGCCCCGATAATCAGCCGCCAGGTGGAGGAACGCCTGGAGGAGTACAACAGGCGGCTCGACGAGCTCGCCAAGAAAATCAATCATCAGCCAGAGGAAGAGTTTGACACTCGTCCTCCTTACACCCGCCGGATATTGGAGGAGCCTGTCCCCTCCAGTTTTCGTTTCCCCTAGGTGGACCCGTACGACGGTACGATCGATCCTCTCGATCATCTCGAGAGCTACAAAGCAATGATGCAAGTCCAGGGCGCTTCAGACGCCCTTCTCTGCAAAGCCTTCCCCGTCACTCTGCGGAAGGCCGCCGTGCATGGCACTCATGCCTGCCCCCTCACAGCATCGACTCCTTCTGGGAGCTGGAGAAAGCCTTTCTGGCACACTTCGACGCTTGCCGGCGAATCCCAAGGATAGCCGACAGTCTTTTCTCCATCCGTCAGAAGGAGGGAGAGTCGCTGTGGGACTTTGTGTTCCGGTTCAAGGCCGCTGCCCTCGAGGTCTACCATCTCGATGACGCGGTGGCGACGTTGGCATTGAAGCGGGGACTCCTCCCGTCCCGCTTCACCTTCTCTTTGGATAAGAAGCCCCTAAGCTCTTATCCAGATATCCTCCTCCGAGCTCAAAAGTACATCCGTGCGGATGAAGCCGACTTCACCTGTCGGGAATCTTCAAGAAGCTCCAGCCATAAGCCTGCTCGCCCTGAGCCCAATGGGCCCCCTCGATACCGGCGAGCTGACCCGCCTCGTCGATCAGACAACAGGCGTCGGAGCCCCGTCCCCGACGAGAGTAAGCTCACGCCCCTTCTAGCCCCTCGATCCCACATCCTGATGGAGATCGAGGGTGAGCCTTATCTCCAACGTCCTCCTCCCATGAAGAAAGGTCCTCCATGCGACAAGAGCCACTACTGTTGATTCCACTAAGATTATGGCCACGATACCGATAGCTGCTACAGTCTGAAGAGGGCCATCGAGGAGCTCATTCACCGAGGCTACCTTGGCAAATATGTTCAAAAGGCACCGCAGCCGCTGCCCTCATGGGGCCCCCGCTATCCAAGCCTCGGTCGACAATGCCCCCACTGAACAGACGGTCGGAATGGTGTCCTGGGGATCAGCTTCTGCACCTAAACGACCGAGAGGGGAGGAGGCACCAAATAATGTAATTCCTGGGGGGACCTGCTGTAGTGGAAAATGTAAACAATGAAGGCGTAGTCGTCTCTATGACGATCGCTAGGCACCCTGTAAAAAGGATATTAGTTGATAGTGGCAGCTCAGCTGACATCCTTACTTATACGCTTTTGTTCGGATGGGATTATCTTTAGACTCTTTCCAGCCCGTGGCGGCCCCGTTAGTCGGATTTACCGGGACTCCGTAAGGGTCGAAGGTGAAATACCTCTGCCTGTGACAGCCGGAACACCGCCACGCTAAAGCACTGTGATCATGAAATTCTTGGTCGTAAGGGTCCCCTTGGCGTACAATGCCATTCTCGGGTGCCCAGGTCTGAACCTTTTGGACGCAGTCATTTCCACCCGGCGTCTACTAGTGCAGTTCCCCACTAATGAGGGAGTTGAAGAGATGCGCGGCAAGACCAGCCCGGTCCTACCCTGTTATCGCACGGCATCAAGTCTCCTAGAAGTCGAGCCAGCTTTAGAGGCGTCCGACCCCAGAGACTCTAGTAAGGGAGGAGAGCCAGCTGAGCACCTATTGGGGAGCGCGGAATACCCCCAAGATCACGGCTATAGCGTATATGAGTAATACAAAAAACTTTTACCGTTCTAATCTATGAGTATAAGATCATACCTTCAGATTTGAACTTTGGAACACTTTGATTCGATTGCTCGACCTCAACCTTTTAGCCTTCCGCCGTATTCCGAAAATACTTCCTTCTCTCACAAGATGGTGGGATCTCTCGGCCGACCTAGGGTTTCTTTTTTTCTTTTTCTTCTCAAAACCTTAACCCTAGCAACCAACTGAGAGGGTATTTATAGGGCTACAACAGGGACCAATAGCAAATATGAAAAGGACTTCCCACGTAATTAAATCTCCCAATCCTACCCCGGGTTAGGATTCAATTACGTAAATTACAATTCATTCCACTAAAGAATTATAATTGTACTCCTAATCATATTCGAATTTATATTTTCGAGCCTTAATATTAAATACTTATTATCTCCCCACGTTAAGATTACAGATATCCACCAATTAAATTTAATTACTGACAATATAATTTAATTGGCTTTATTATCCTTGAGACTTATCCACTTAACTTATTTGATGTATCGGATTCAAAATCCACTTGCAAGATTTGATACAATCAAAACTTATAAGCTTTCTCAAGGGGATATCATCAATCCAAATTAACAGGACGTGGATTCCTTGAACTATTACACCATATATATAATGTTATTACCCAACCCACTGAGTGTATTGACTCATATAGAATCTCACTCTATGTGTAATCAAAGCAATAATCACTACATACACGTGTCTAGAAATAGAATTCGGATTAAGAGCATAAGTAATCATAATATTCATGAGTTTTAAATTATTTTATAAAGTCAGTATAAAATAATTAACTCAACTGGGTCCTGTTCAATACACACAAAGTGTACTAGCACAAATAGTTAGAATAAACCATTCCCCGTAGTCAAGACAGACCTACTAAAAATTTATGCTACAGTTCTACTGATGGTGTGTCCAATTCCATCTAAAACTGTGAACAATAAACTTGTATTCCAAAAGAACCGATGATCTAGTCTTCTGTGTGTAAGCCGTACTCTATACACTAGATCAAATACTCTTTGTAAATACTAGACACATGCACATATATAGTAAATGGCACACATTGCTCAAAATGAATCTCATTAAAATATAAAGACATAACATAAAGCATATCTTTTAGTCTATATCTCTATCAGCACCTTCTAACCTTCCCCCTTGGGGAGGACCCGGCGAAGACCGTCCGTATCGGAGGACTCCTTCCCCTGGAGGACCGGGAGCATCTCTTGGGTTTTTTGAGGGCTAACTCAGACATTTTTGCCTGGTCGGCGTCTGATATGCCCAGCATCCCTCCGGAAGTGATCACCCACAAGCTCAACATTGATCCACGGCACCGCTCGATCCACCAAAAGAAGAGAAGCTTTGCCCTTGACCGACAAAAGGCCATTGACAAGGAAGTTAACAAGCTACTCAGTGCCGGCCACATCCGGGAAGCGCACTACCCTGATTGGCTAGCCAACGTGGTCATGGTGCGTAAGGCAAATGGGAGTTGGAGGATTTGCATAGACTTCACCAACCTCAACAAGGCGTGTCCGAAAGACAGCTTCCCCCTGCCCAGAATTGATTAGCTGGTGGATTCCACCTTTGGGCATGAACTCCTCAGTTTCATGGACGTCTTCTCAGGATATAATCAGATAAGGATGGACCCTAGCGACGAGGAACACACCTCCTTTGTGACAGAGAAGGGCATTTATTGCTACAAGGTGATGCCTTTCGGCCTCAAGAACGCGGGAGCAACCTACCAAAGGTTGATGAACAGAGTGTTCCGGGATCAGCTAGGCCGGAACATGGAAGTCTATGTAGACGACATGCTGACAAAAAGCACCCGCACCTCCGATCACGTCTCCGACCTAGAGGAGACCTTCAATAACCTCCGTCGCTTCCAAGTCAAGCTGAACCCCAAGAAGTGTGCTTTCGGGGTCACGGCGGGCAAGTTCCTGGGCTTCATGGTGACCCAGCGAGGGATCGAGGCAAACCCAGAGAAGATCAGCGCCATACTCGACATGAGGCCACCATCCAGCAAAAAGGAAGTGCAACGATTGACAGGGAGGATAGCGGCTCTAAGTCGTTTCCTCTCCAAATCGGCTGAGAGATGCCTGCTTTCTTCAAGGCCCTGCGGAAAATGAATAGCTTCGAATGGACGGACGACTGCCAGAAAGCCTTTAACGGGTTGAAGGCATTCCTGTCTTCTCCGCCACTTCTATCCAAGCCAAGAGATGGAGAAAGTCTCTTCCTCTACTTAGCTGCTTCGTCGGAAGCCGTTAGCTCAGTCCTGGTGCGCCTCGACACCGATGGAACTCAGAGACCCGTCTATTATGTGAGTAAGGTCCTTCATGATGCAGATGTCTGATATTCCAAGACAGAAAAAGTTATTTTTGCCCTGATAGTCTCCGTCCGATGCCTCCGTCCATACTTTTAAGCCCATCATATTGTGGTGCTCATGGATCAGCCCCTTCGAGCCATTCTGGCTCGTCCGGACACTTCAGGCCGACTGGCCAAGTGGGCCATCAAGCTGGGGGAGTTCGACCTTTCTTTTCAGCTTGGCCGGCACTGAAGTCTCAGGTCTTAGCCGATTTCCTGGTCGAGTGCACTTGGGCGGAGGAAGATCCCAAAGAGGCTTCCATGGAGCAGTGCGAACCTGAGCCAGATGATGATGGAGAATCTTGGTTTCTTCATGTGGATGGCGCATCAAATTCACAAGGAAGCGGCGCCAGCCTCATTCTTGCCGGGCCGGGTGGAGAAAGGACGGAATGCGCCCTGCGGTTCCTATTCGAAGCCACCAACAACCAAGCCGAGTACGAGGCCCTGCTGGCTGGGTTAAGGCTAGCCGAGAGTTGGGAGTAAGGAGTCTCAGAGCCTTTACCGACTCGCAACTTGTCTCTGGACAAATCCATGGGAGTATGAAGCGCGCGACCCCATTATGGTGCAATATTTGGGCAAGGTTCAGCTCCTAACTTCCCCACTGCCTTACTTCAATATCAGTTACATTCCCCGGAGCGAAAATGCCAAGGCCGACATCCTTTCTCGTCTGGCCACCTCCACCGATGGCTTGGCGAGAGATGCTTATATTGAATATTTGGAAAGACCCAGCATAGAGGACAGTGAAGAAGTCCTCCCACTCACCAAGAGCCCACATGGATGGACACCTACGTCTGTTATCTCACTGACGGCACTCTCCCTGATGATCGCAACGAAGCTAGGCTGCTCAAGTGGAGAGCCTCCAAATTCATCCTCCTGGATGGGCGTCTATATAGAAGGTCGTTCTCCTACCCCCTACTCAAGTGTGTAGGGCCCATCGACGCTGACTACATCCTCAGAGAGATTCATGAAGGCATCTGTGGAAATCACCTGGGGGGCAGATCTTTAGCTCAAAAAGCCCTCCGTCAAGGATACTTCTGGCTCACGTGAGGGAAGACGCAGCTAGATTGGTTCAGAAGTGCGATGGTTGCCAGCGCCATGCACACATCCAACATCAACCGTCTGCCCCAATGAGTCCGCTCTCGGCCCCATGGCCTTTCGCCCAGTGGGGAATGGACATTCTCGGGCCATTCCCCCCAGCTTCAGGGCAGCGGAGATTTTTGCTAGTCGCCATCGATTACTTCACCAAGTGGGTTGAGGTCGAGGCACTGGCCAAGATCACCGAAAGCAAAGTCAAAGCCTTCTTTGGAAGTCGATCATATGCCGTTTCGGCCTGCCCCACACCCTCGTCATGGACAATGGCCGCCAATTCAACAATGAAGCATTCAAAGTCTTTTGTGGCGAACTAGGCATTCATCACTGATTCACTTCTGTCGGCCATCCCCAAACCAACGGAGAAGCCAAAGCCATGAATCGCACCATCCTTAGAGGACTCAGAACCCGGCTAGACGGGTCCAAAGGTCAATGGGTGGAGGTGCTCCCCAGTGTGATCTGGGCCAACCACACGACCCCTAGAGCCCCGACGGGCGAGACTCCTTTCAGTCTTGCCTTCGGATCTGAAGCCGTCATCCCCGTCGAGATCGGCCTACCCAGCCCACGTGTGGAGTCCTCCAACGAGGAAAATAACTCTGCACTGATACGGGCTAACCTGGACTTCATAGATGAGGCGCACGATCGGGCAAGGCTGCGCATGGCGACCTTCCGTCAGCGAGCGGTCAAGTACTACAATGCTCGAGTTCGTCCCAAGGTTTTCCACCGCGGAGACTTGGTTTTGAGAAAAGCTAAGGTTTCAAAACCTACGGAGGGGGGCAAGCTATCCCCCAACTGGGAGGGTCCTTACTGCGTCACCGAAACACTTCACAGGGGGGCATACAAATTAGAGGAACTCGACGGGAAACCCATTCCACATACCTGGAATGCGGATAACCTCTGCCAATATTATCAATGATGTATTACCCTGGAGCGTGAAGTAATAAAGGAGGCCCTTTCTGACACAGCAGCCTATTCTCCCTTGCGTCCAAGGGCCAAGTCTCTCAAAAGGAGCTCACTGGCATTACGGCTAACGAGACACCACTCGGCCTCGGCACAGCGGTGCCCCCGAGTCGGTTAAGACTCTAACAGCTCCGTACCTAGCTGAGTCGCCCTTCAGGTGGCACACAAACCCCTAAAGTGGTTCAAAAGGAGCTCACTGGCATCGCGGCTAACGGGACACCACTCGGTCCCGGCACGGCGGTGCCCCCGAGTCGGTTAAGACCCTAACAGCTTGTACCCGGTTGAGTCACTCTTTAGGTGGCACACAAACCCCTGAAGTGGTTCAAAAGGAGCTCACTGGCATCGCGGCTAACGGGACACCACTCGGCCCCAGCATGGCGGTGCCCCCGAGTCGATTAAGATCCTAACAGCTCTGTACCCGGCTGAGTCACCCTTCAGGTGGCACACAAACCCCTGATGTGGTTCAAAAGGAGCTCACTGGCATCACGGCTAATGGGACACCACTCGGCCCCGGCACGGCAGTGCCCCCGAGTTAGTTAAGACCCTAACAGCTTCGTACCCGGCTGAGTCGCCCTTCAGGTGGCGCACAAACCCCTGAAGTGGTTCAAAAGGAACTCACTGGCATCGCGGCTAACAGGACACCACTCGGCCCCGGCACGGTGGTGCCCCCAAGTCGGTTAAGACCCTAACAGCTCCGTACCCGTTGAGTCGCCCTTCAGGTGGCACACAAACCCCTGAAGTGGTTCAAAAGAAACTTACTGGCATCACGGCTAACGGGACACCACTTGGCCCCGGCACGGCGGTGCCCTCGAGTCGATTAAGACCCTAGCAGCTCCGTACCCGGCTGAGTCATCCTTCAGGTGGCACACAAACCCCTGAAGTGGTTCAAAAGGAACTCACTGGCATCGCGGCTAACGGGACACCACTCGGTCCCGGCACGGTGGTTCCCCCAAGTCAGTTAAGACCCTAGCAGCTCCGTACCCGGCTGAGTCGCCCTTCAAGCGGCTTACATACAACTGAAGCGGTTCAAGGCAACCATCGGCACCACCCCCCTCAGCCCCGGCACGATGGTATCTCTCCTAACAGCTCCATACGGCACGGTCGTGGCCTTTCCTAATCGGCCCTAACCGATTCAGGCATTTTCAGCACCGAGCAAGTCGACATAGACTTCCTCTAGTCAACCTCACTTGCCCTTGGTGCCCTTACAACGGCTAAATCGGTTCTGACCATTTCTGGTCGGCCTCGACACCTCCAAAATTAATCTCGACAGCAAGTCATCTGCCGATTTTTCCAAGCCTTCGGAAAGATTCATACACAGGCGAGCCTTCTTTCAAACAGCCTACAACAACACTGGGCATTCATGTAGCTAGTTTACATCTCGGCGATGTATTCAAGTGTTGGCCAAGTCCGAAGTTGCAGTTCGGTCTCAGCACGGCCGACACGCGCAATGCTCAAGGTTCAAAAGAACAGTTTGGAAGATACAATATCCAGCTACAATGTCGCCGGCATGTCTGATTTGGCACAGTAAGGCATTTCTCTCAAAAGTGAAAGAAGCAAACAGATCAAGACACAAAGAGATTTTGAGTAAAGGACTTTTTCATTAACTATGGAAGAGAGGTACAAAAGTAAAAGCTTGGACAAAAAGTTTCTTCATTGATAGCCAAAGATAAGTACAAAATTGGGCCCAAGGTCAGTTACATAAGATAAAGAAAAAAGAAAATACAACTCAAGGCTCACCGGGGCCAGGCTTCCCCTCATCCTTCTCCCCAGTTGGCTCCTCATCGGGACCCCCGGCCCGGATGTCTTCAAGATCGGCAATGTCGACCTCGAGGGCCGCGGCTACTCGGACTTTTCCCACCTCGAATCCTTGAAGATAAGCATCAAGGCTGGCTTCGAGGACCTCCTGCCTAAACTCCGGTGAAGCCTTGAACTTGGAGACGGCCTGCCCAGCCTCAGCCTTGGCCCGCTGCGCCTTGTTCTCAACCTCCCAAGCCTTGGCCTCAGCTTCTGCGGCACGGGCACTAGCCTCGTCAGCGCAGGCCACCGCACCAGCCTTCTCCAAAACAGCTTCTGCTGCCGCTTTCTCCACGGCAGCGACCTTCTCCCCGGTGACCCGGGCCTCCTCCCCTGCGCTTTGGAGCCGCTAGTAAGCTCCTCGATCTGCACCGTGGCGGCCTTCGACCTTTCCAAGGCCAATTCCATTTTGGCCTCGGATGCAGCGGCTCGGCTCTCCATTTCCTGAAGGCTGCCGGCGTAGCCCTCCTTGCGGGCCGCGGTCTCATGGCGAAGTCGAGCAAAGCTGTCGGCGTGCGTCATGCTCTCCTTCTGATATTTGTCGACCCACGCCAGAGCCTTCGCCAGTGTGCTGGAAGACTGGGCCAGCGCCTCGCGAAGCCCAAGGGCGCCGTTGGCCATCTGCAACAGGAGAAACATGTTAGCTAAAAAGAGAGAAGCATTGGGAAAAGAAAGAAGATCCGAAAGGTTACCTGGATGATGGAGACTAAAATCATGTCCATGAGTGCGGAGGGGCTCATCCCCCGCATCTCCTCTTCAAAATTGGTGGCCCGGACTCCCGATAAGAGACGGGAGGCTCGAGCGGCATCCGCCATTCTTCTGATGGTAGGGACCAGGCGCGTTTGTCCCTCCTGTGGACCCTCTGCCCGAAGACAGTCTGGGCGCCAAGCCGGTTGGTGGTAGAGCTCCTCGGCTCATCCCTCTGCTTCTCAGTCGCCTTCGCCCCATCTCGGGCCTCCCTGGCGATCCGCTCCCCCTCGCCGGTGATTGGGGGAGCGCTCTCCCTCCCTGGCTCTGCAACAGCTGGGGGGCCTACAGCTACAGTAACCCGCCCCGCCTCGGGCACGTCGGTGGCGGCAGGGGCTTCTTCATCCAAAACCACCACCAGTGTTTCGGCGGTGGCCGGGATCTCCCCCTCTTCAACTTCGGCCCCGGCTGGCCTTTGGGCCACTCTCACCACCGGCTTCCTCTCGGCCGGTTCCTCCACGGGCGTTGGGGCTATGGGGGCTATGGCTGGCCTGGCCGGCTCCCTTCTCCGGAGCTTCTTCGATGGCCTAGACGACTCTCCGGTCGCCGGCCTCTCCTGCCTTGCGATGGCCTCGAACTCATTGACGGAGAACTTCATGGCTGCACAAGAAAAGATAATCGGCATTGGCGGTGACACGCAGTAAACAGAAAAACAGGACAAAGGGATTCAGGCTCACCGGTCGCCGGGGCCAACTCGGCCTCTATCAGGTTCTCCTCGGATAGGAGTTCCTTATAGCCGGGGATCTGACAATTGGATAACTGGGTAAACAGATCCTTATCTCTCTCCCTTATGGAGGAGTCATCGTTGGAGCAGTATCGGGCTCCCTCCAAATAGCTCTCACCCCCTCAACATGAGCAAAAAGGAACATAGACTTCCACCCTCTAATTTTGGACGGAAGGCTTAGGGGGAAGGCTCTACCCGGCCTGGCGGTAAAGGCCCACCATGCCCCCTCGCCTTGATGGCGGAGTTTGTAAAAGGCTGGGAATAGGGACAACTCTGGACGAGCCCCCTCAAAGTGGCAAAGGATAACGAAGGCGCAAATGATTCGAATCGAATTCGGAGTCAACTGTGTCGTCACTAATCTATACCTCTCTAAAAGGTTAAGAAAGAAAGGGTGAAAGGGAAGGTGCAGCCCACACCAGAAGAACTCCTCATATAGAGCGACCTGACCTGGATGGTCAGAAATCACCCTATCTTTGGGCCCCGGTGCGGACAGGCCAATAAAATCAGGGACCAGGAACTTAGCCCTAATGGCCTCTACATCCTTAGGGTCATGGTTGAGGCTACCCCCGATGGACCCGCTGGATCAGAGCTCACCGCCGGAGGAAGGGCCGGACGGTGAGAGGACAGGGGGACTGCCCTAATGGGAGAACCAGAGGTAGGCGGAGGTCCTAATGCCCTTGATGGGTCACGGATAACGATGCTGCCCGATGGTCGAGGCATTCAGCTACTAGTCGCAGGGGCCTGGTTTTCGCTATCAGACTGGAAAGACTCCTCTACATGTCTCTTACCCTCCCTAATGGCGCTACGGTCCATAGGAAAAGAAGGGGATAAGACTAACCTGGGAGTTGAAAAGGCTCAGGTCGCAGAAGAGGAACTTAAAGAAGAAGGAAGTAGAGAAAGCAATGGTAGCGTAAAGGTTTCCACAGGCCCTTGGAAGGCTTTTATAGCCCATGTCTCCGGCTAGCGCCGCCCGAGATCCTGCCACCTAGCGTGCGTCCATTGCGCTGCAGGCTGCCAGCCGAAAATCTTGCCTGGGCCCGAAACGTGCTGCCTCGTTTCCCCAAGAGACGTGATCCCTGGCCAATCGTGGGGCATAGAAAATGGGGCAGTAATGATGTCCTTGCCTTTTCTCCACTACTCGATGAGCTCTTTCTCCGGAGCGTCCAGTGCCAACGTCAACCCCACCTAACGCATGATTATAGGAGGTCTTCGAAGAGATACGCCTCGAAACCAAGCGCCAACTCATCAGCCCATTTAAAGCGCACCAAAAGAAGCAATCATTCCTTTTGAATTTTCACGCCCCTTTCGCCCAAAGGGCAGCAGGCACATGGTCCTTAGCGCTCAGGGGCGGGGGGGCATCTGATGTGGCTGGTGTAGCCACGTGCAGCCGTAGGGGAAATCTCGACAAAACCAGAGCATTTTTGCATCCCAGCCATTCCTGGCCGGCCCCTCTCGGCCTCGGCATCTCCGAGCCCGCCGAGTCGGCCCCGGCCATCCTTGGCTGGCCCCTCTTGGCCCAGGCGTCTCCAAGCCCGCCGAGTTGGCTCAGCCATTCCTGGCCGGCCCCTCTCGGCCCAGGCGTCTCCGAGCCCGTTGAGTCGGCCTCGGCCATCCCTGACCGGCCCCTCTCGGCCCCGGCGTCTCCAGGCCCGCCGAGTCGGCCCAGGCCATCCCTGGCCGGCCCCTCTCGGCCCCGGCCATCCCTGGCCGGCCCCTCTCGGCCCCGGCATTTTCAGGCCCGCCGAGTCGGCCCAGGCCATCCCTGGCCGGCCCCTCTCGGCCCCGGCGTCTTCGAGACCGCCGAGTCGGCCCCGGCCATCACTGGCCGGCCCCTCTCGGCCCCGGCGTTTCCAGGCCCATCGAGTCGACCCAGGCCATCCCTGGCCGGCCCCTCTCGGCCCCAGCGTCTCTAAGCCCGCCGAGTCGGCCCAGTCCATTCCTGATCGGCACCTCTCGACCCCGGCGTCTCTGAGCCCGTCGAGTCGGCCCCGACCATCCCTGGCCGGCCCCTCTCGGCCCCAGCGTTTCCAGGCCCGCTGAGTCGGCCCAGGCCTTTCCTGGCCGGCCCCACTCGGCCCCGGCATCTCCAAGCCCGCCGAGTCGGCCCAGGCCATCCTTGGCCACCCCCGCCCCAGTACTTCCTGGCCGGGGAGGTCGGCCCCGGCCGCCCCGATACTTCCTGGTCGGGGAGGTCGGCCCCGGCCGCCCCTGGCCAACCAGGCTCAGCCTCGGCTCCCCCGGGAAGGTCGAGATGTCCCAGTTCTCTCCAGATCGGCCCCAGCATGGCCCCAGCAGTTCGAGAAACCACCTCTCTGATTCGCGCCGCCTGACAACGCCAGATCCATCTACCCACTGGCCACGTTGTTGATGGGACTAGACCCAACAACTCAGCAGCCCCACTGATTGGTGGGACTTAACCCACCAACCGTCATTTTCTCCCTCTCCAATGGGACATGACCCACCAACCAGCCCAGATCCACACAACTTCCAAGAACCCGTAGACATTCCTTCCTCACGGAATCCCACGTGATCATGTCAACCCCTATAAAAAGGTGAATCCACTTTCTAAACAGGTATGTGCGATAATCCCCAAAATCGCTGTCTTAGCACTCAGAAAGGAATCCCTTCTCTCTGATATCTCATTTTCCACACCAAAAAGGGCTCACTCGAGCTCCTCTTCAGCTATGACCTCAATTGCTAACTTGGGTGTCGGAGGGTCCCACCGGAGAATTTTCTCCGGTCTTGGGACTTCTTTGCAAGCAACCTGGTGAAGCAAAGGTTCGAGAAGCACTCCGTTCCCGACGTTCAGGATCGGTGATTGAGCGTCATCAACTTTTGATTGCTAATAGAAGGGCTCTTCATCTCTTATTATGCTCTTTTATATTTGATTAAAGAATATATATATATATATATATATATATATATATATATATATATTAACAAAATATCAAATGAATACTAAGATTTTTTTTTTTTTTGCTGGAATATCATACCATAGAAACGAAGGTAGCAGTTTTATATCATTTTTTTTTCGCCAGAATTTATACATGTTTTTAAAAACGTTGGCATTGGCATCATGGCATCAAGGTCAAGCACTGAATAAGTCCACCTGGACATAGAACCGGTGTACCAAGCAATCCTTTCACGAGAAGATTTCATGAGCTCCATCACATTAAATGCTGGTCATACCATACGGTTCATAAAAGACATGTTTTTAAGTTGCTTTACCTTAAAAAAAAAAACAAAACAAAACAAACTGCAGTCAAAAAAAAATGCTTACGGATCCGGCAAATTGATCGTTCATATAAGTAATTTAATATATATATATATATATCGGTATATATGAATAATTAATTTATATTATTTATGCATGTTTACTGTATCAAAAAAATGGTGTAGCAAATTTTTTTCAAAAGAGATGATCCAAAAAAGCCCACTGATATCTATAGCGGCTTGGCCCACCTAAAATCCTATTTCGGACGGTATCAGCTCTCCACAGGCTACACGTTTGGGCCACCCAGGTGCAACTAAACCCTCCTTCGTTTCCGCCGCTCCTTCCGCTGCTTGATCTGTGGCCGGTCAGCGTACGGTTGGGCAGAGGCGCAGAGCTTCGTTTTTGCGTCGAATGGGAGGCCAGTGGTCGTCGGGACCGCGCAGACGTCGCCGTCACGGCTCTCCCTCTTCTTTCCCCGCGGTTGGACCCGTTACGAATCCCCCGCCCCCAAATTTCCCTCCACCGCGTCCCCCTCCTTTCCTACCCGCAGCTCCAGACCCCGCGGCGGTCCCCTCCGACAACAGCAGTGGCGGCGGGATCTCGGCGAAGAGGGAGACGATGGCGGCTCTGCCGTACGCCACGTCGACGGGAACCTGCGAGCCCTCGCCGGGCAGGCCGAGGGCTTCGGCCGCTACGCAATCGGAGGCTTCCACGGACCGGTCTTTCACGTGACGTCCTTGGCTGGTATGGCTTCTTCTATAATTAGGGCTAGAGTCAGGACTCTCCGATCTCTAATGCTATCAATGAGGTCTTTTCTTGCTTTTCCCGTATCCTTGATTCTAATTTGAATCTAGATTGTTGATCTCCGTACCCAAGTATTTATTGTGGCTTCATTTGTTAACTTAGCTTGGTAGCCTGCTAACAAGAAATCGTGAATTTGCTGAAAAAAAAATCGTAGAAGAATATTGTATTAATAATTTAATATTCAGACATCATTCGAAATTGCTAAGTTTTCAATTTTGGAGTTGAGCATAAACTTGAACGGTGGGGAGGCCTTGAGGCTGGAGACTTTTTTCGTGATTCTTTTCTTCGGCTCAAAGATACTTCCTTTTTATTTATTAGTGTCATATCTGTTTATCGCTCCTAAAACTTTATCTAACCCCCAAAGAGTTCTTCCGACAAGAGACTTGTTGTGTGGTGCAAAGTCATCTCATTTATTCTGGGTCTATGTTACTGATTAGGACAGATGACCGGATGACTAGACCATTGGGTCCTTTGGAGAATAAGATTATAAATTCTTGGTTTGGGACTTTTGGTATACAAATTTCACTTAAGCTTTTTTTTTTTTTGACAGGAAAATGGAGAAGCCAAAACTTCTCCATTAAAGTTAAGCTTGTAAATTACTTGAATGTATGGTGTGATGCAAATGTGTTTGTTTGTAACAACATGGTGTACCAAGTTTGATGGTTTAATAACCGATGGCTAGGACTTGTCATCTTAATCTACTTGAGTGTTGCCTGATCATGACATGTCGACATCATTTGTAATGCTCACATCTAGAACGATCTTGCCCTGTTATCGGTCTTTTAGCATTTAATTGATAAATTAGTGATTCTTATAACATTGCTCATGCTTTGATTTTTGGGCCACTGCTGAAAATGTTTTGATATTGTGCTTAGAATTTTTGTATGCCTCAAGCTTTATCACCTTGGTGTACCTTCCTAGTGCTAGTAGCCTCATGCTAGATAGACGCTGTATGAAAAAAATAGCTGTGATAACTCTTGATTACTCAATTATGCCAACCTGCATCCAGACAAACATTTCAGTTATATCATAAAATTATTTTCTTCAATAGAAACAACACCCATGTTTTATCTTTTAACATATTTGTTTTCTTCTGCTTTGGTTGTTCATAGTTTATCATCCCATGCTAAATGCCCTATGTTTCTATTTGTATAGATGATGGATATGGTTCACTTCGTGATGCATGCCGTAGAAAAGAACCCCTGTGGATTGTTTTTCAAGTTTCAGGAACCATCCACCTCTCATCTTACTTGAGGGTGTCATCCTATAAGACAATTGATGGTCGAGGACAGAGGATTAAGTTAACAGGCAAAGGCTTACAACTGAAAGAGTGTGAACACGTGATAATATGCAATTTGGAGTTTGAAGGTGGTCGAGGACATGATGTTGATGGTATTCAGATAAAGCCCAAATCAAGACATATTTGGATAGACCGTTGCAGTCTACGTGATTATGATGATGGATTAATTGATATCACCCGTGAAAGTACTGATATTACCATTTCAAGGTAAGGGAGATGCAATTAAGAGCTTACTGCATGAATCTGCACTGACTTGTATATTATGTCATATACCTCTGTGGCTCAACTTGTATTGGTTACTAGTTCACTCTTTACTTATACGATAGCTCTACCTTGATCTCATTTCTTTGCATTCTTTTGGTATAAATATTTACATTTTTATGTCCATATTATCATGGGCATCACGAATTGACTTTAGCCATCACTGCTTGGATAAAGTGATCATCACACTTGTTAACAGGCTGAACTTTGTGCCATACCCATCTTTTTTCTGAAATATGATGGTTCTTGATGAGATGGGCGCCAGGCATCTGCCTTGCTTGTATTTATCATTTGCAGTATGCTTCCACTAAGCAAGGCAGACAGAAGAATTATCATGCTAATTTGTTCTTAACCTTGGCAACAATTCTTTAGATTTGGATTATTATCATGCTTGGTATCTATAAACTAGTTGGTATATGAAGTTGCTGGCAAACAAAAGGGTAGATGCATCAATTGGAAGCATATCATCATAAATCTGCTTAGAAGCAGGAATTACTCTGTGTAATATTGATATAGAAAATAATGTGGATTGGGTGACAAAGTGACTTTACATGAATGCTATTGAGAAGACATGGAGAGTCATAGCTACCTGCTGTATATAAGGTGTTAGTCTGAATGAAATTTATTTTGTCTGCGACTCTTTTCTAGCTACTTGTTTTGTGTTATTTGTACTAGCATTTAAAAGATCATGTTGGGATACTACTAATGTTTGCGATAAGGTATTTCTTTCGTTCTCACATAAGGCAAGGTCAATGTTCATGCATTCATGATTTGTTATTATTCATCAAGCAGATGCCACTTCTCAATGCACGATAAGACAATGCTTATTGGAGCAGATAGCAGCCACATCAATGATAGATGTATACAGGTAACAATTCATCATTGCTTTTTTGATGGGACAAGACAGCGGCATCCTCGAGTTAGATTTGGCAAAGTTCACCTTTACAACAACTATACAAGAAATTGGGGCATATACGCTGTTTGTGCCAGTGTTGAAGCACAGGTCCTTATGAGTTTAAAATTAGTTCTCATTGATACAAATTTCTGAAGTTCTGATTTTCTTTCATAGATTTGACATATTCTTTGCTTGCATTTACTGTTCCAGATTCTCTCTCAATGCAATATATGAAGCAGGACAGAAGAAGGTGGTTTTTAAATATATGCCTGAGAAGGTAGATTTTTTATTTAAATAAGAGTTATCACGTGTTTTCACAATGTTTCTTCATTTGAAATGGCCTTTCCCAAACTATTTGGTGATTTAAATGGCACCAGGAGGGAAACTCTACCAAGACCGGTCCCAAGCTCAGGAGGAAGGTTATGTTAGGTAGCTGACAACCAGTGTAAAACTCTATCAGATCCCTAAAACATGAATCTACTAAGGAAGCCGATTCATGTAGCTAATCCTATGTAGTTGGGAAAAAGCTTAGATGAGTTGAGTTGAGCATCAGGAAGTGCGAAGCTAGAAGTGTGTTGTCACAATAATTATGAATGCCTGTTTTTATTAAAACATTAGTACCAAGGATCTGACTTTGAGCTTCAAGGTCACACACCCAGAGTGCTAGCCTATTTGACTCAGATTCAGGATCCTATAGCACTTTATAAGGATGAGATCAACAAATAGTTGAGCTATGCAATATTTGTGCCTGATGTTTAGACAAGTCAACGGTTGGATGAATGAGTAGGTGGGATATCTTGAATTGCTTATCAGATTCTGCATATGATAATCTTTATAAAGGAAGGGTTTTGTCCTTTTTCAACAATGACTTGGTTAAGAGGAAAATATTAGTGAAAATGACTCGGTTAAGAGGAAAATATTAGTGAATTCGGGATTTACCATTCAAATTTACCAAACTCAAACAACATATGCTCTAATTGTTTGTAAGAACCAGTTTCATGATTGCATCTTTTCAACTGCACTTATTAAGCCTGGCATGCATTCATTTGTTTATTGTCTACAAATCATTGGAAAAAGGCTGGTGGTATACTGTCTCATGATGTATCACCGTAATTTTAGATGTTTACGTGCGCTAATCTGTGAATCATCCCCGGACCAGTTGGGAGCTACATATTTATAGATCGCTGAAAAAGAAAGAACCAAGAAATCTAGTATAATAGAAGTCATGAAATCAGGATCTCTGATATTGAATCTGGTTGTTGTTGATGTAGGCAGCAGATAGAGAAGATGTCTCCTCTGGTTGGATAAGGTCTGAAGGTGATCTATTTCTAAATGGCTCCCAGCCTTCTTTATTACAGGGTGCTGGTGTGGATTATGCTTTCAGGGCCCATGAGCATTACCCGGCGTGGACAATGGAACCTGCTTCACCGGCTCTGAAAGAGGTTCTGCAATTGTGTACAGGATGGCAGGACATGCGAAGGCCGCCGGAGTCTTAGTGAGGTACTTTCTGTCTGAACACGCAGCATAGATGTCCAGTCCACTTGTTATCATATACGAGTCCAAGTCTTGCAGTCACGCAGGGGATTCAGTCACAGCTTGTATTAGGTTGTCTATTTATTATGTATTGAATGTTAAAATTACTTGTTCCTCTTGCTGAAATTAGTGTGTGATGATCTCTGCTGTGTCATCCTTCGACCCTTAAGCTTCTCTTCAATCTATTTTCTTTTTAATTTCCGCATCTCCTTGAGCTCTCTTTTCTTATAAAATTTTCACTTCAAAGCATCCATGCTTTGTTTCACCTTCACCCTGTGCCAGTGTTTGTATCCTCCAGTTACGGCGAGGTTTTTTTAAAAATTTATGAAATTTTGAATTACAATATTTTAAAATGTGATATTTTTAGAATGTGAGAACTTCATAATTATTTTTATTTTTGCAAATAAAATTTTGTTAGAGGATTATAATTTTTTTTAAAAATATTTTTCTATGATATTTATATAACTTTATGTAAGTATTTTAATATTTTTATGCCAATATTGAATATTTAAGTGATAAATATTTATATTTATTTTAATAATACTCATAAATATTTTAAAACTTATTTTATTCTTCATATTAAAATATTTATTACTAATATTTTTTGTGCATATTGAAAATATTATGCAATATTAATGGTCATAAAGTATATATAAAAATATTGATTAATTATAAATAAAAATTAATTGAAATGCAAAAATTAAATATTATTTAGAAATAAATAATATAAAATTTTAACTATTTGGGAGGATTTTTAAGAGTGATTCGTAATGATATATTGCAAAGAATTTATAAATTTTTTAATATAATTTTTAATATCTCTTTTTGATAGTGGTTGAATGAAAATTTTTTATTTTGAAATCCTAAAATCTCCCTTTGAACTGAAATTCTTTTTGAAACTTACCCATTCAAAGACAAATCTTATGATATATATATATATATATATATATATATATATATATATATATCCTAGGCTATTCTTATGATACGCTTTGCCTTGCGAGCGTGTGATAACCTGGGACGTGGCCTATTTTCAACGCGTAGACGTTCAAGCCACTATTGAGAGAAACGTATGCGTAGGCCGTCGGACATTTCTGACGCTCTTTAACAACCACTCCCAGATGGCGATGGTGACGTGGCATTGCAAGTTAACGGCCCATTTCGGACTTGCATGACAACGACGACGGAAAAGTCTTTGTGGCCCTTCAATGTACATAACGCACATCAAATATACAATCAGTACGAGCAACTTAACTGCACATCTACGTCGCTAAGCGTGCCATGAATCAGTGGATTATGATGCGCATTGCATGCGCAATAGCACGAGCATACAGTCAATTCATATGCACGCTTTATGCATTAAAGATGCATGCACAAAATTTTTTCAATGATGACAGCCTCTTAAATTTTTTATCCGTTATAATTCATTGTTTACAACAACTCCTAAGAGATTGATAATGGACATAATAAGTAGAAAATATATTTTTCATGAAAAATACATTTTGCTATGCATTGGGTTGAGTACTTGAGTTTTCAAATATCTTTATGCCATCGGAAAGAAAAATCTAGCGAATCGATGATTTTTTTTAAAATAAAAATTCTCTTTCCTTTCCCTAGTTTCATTCAACTTTAGGTTGTCATATTTCCAATAAAAAGACCACACGTCACTATTTAGGTCGAACTTTCGGCGTGCGCTTCCTCTCTTTATCTTCTGGTCGAACATGCATCTAGATGCATATAAAAAAATAGGCCAAGTATGCAAAATATCAAAATCAAAATCTATCTAGAGAAAGTCCAAGAGCATACATTATAGTATAAATATGTATAAAATTTTTCTAAATAACTATATTCTTTTAAATATGTATAAAATCAAAATTTAAGTATATATAAAGATAAATTAAGTATTTATAAAATAGTATAAGTGCATATAAGATAATTTCAAATATGTACATGCTTCAAATTTAAGTATGTATAGGATTTTAGGTATGTATAGTATGGTATAGATACATACACGATTATTTTAATTGAGTACATGATTAAAACTCAAGTATGTATAGGACGATAAAAGTTCGTACAGGGTATGTATCGAAAAAGTGAGTAATTTTAGCACTAATTTTTTAGCTTTATTTTTTTAAGAAAGAAAAATGCAAATGATATTCTTTGATAATAACCCTAATAAGATGATGATGGAAGAAATAGAAATTGGTCATCTCCCTACCTCTCAAATAATAAAAAGAAGGGAGGGGAGAATGAATAAATGGCTTAAACATCTTGCTCTAAATTTTTATATATCAAGGCATGTTGAATCATCAAAAACTAAAGAACCATTTGATTTAGGGTAGGTCAAAATGAATTGGTAGGGAATTGACATTTGATCATCCTTGATCTATACTAAGTTGATACCAAAGCTTATATATAATTAAATAATCTTATAAACACTTAAATTTTTCTTGTACCCTCTTAAAATAATTCTATACATACTTAAATCAGCTTGTACACACTTGAAGTAATCATGTATGTACTTAAATTTGAACAATGTATATACTTGAAATAATTTTATACATACTTATATCACTCTATATACATTGCGCTTTCCTATACATACTTAAATTTCGAATCTATACATATTTAAAAGAATGCTATACACACTTATACACTACAAAAAAAAAATAATTTTAGCACGCCAAAATGCGTTGCTAATGCATCGCTAAATCCATTTAGCGATGCATTTTGGACGTCGCTGTGAATTCATCGCAAACAGCAATCCATCGTAACTGCATCGCTAAATAGCGATGCCTAGCGACGCAAAAAAATGTGTCACTAATTTGCGACTAAACTAAAGTAGTCGCAATTTAGCAATGCATTAGCGACTCCCGATTGCGTCATAATATTGCGACTAATTGCATCGCAATATTATGATGCAATATTGCGTCGCAATATTGCGACGCAATTTAATGCATCACAAAATTAATAATTTAATTTTTTTAAAATTATTGCGATGAAAAGGTTTCATCGCAATAGCATCGCTAATTAATTTTTTTATATTAAATTTAAAAAATTAAAACTCTTAATACAATTTCATTGCATTCAAATATTGATCAAAACATTATCACTAAACATCCAAAAATATTGATCGAAACATTCATCTCAAAATTTCTAATAATATATAAAAAATTAATATATTAATAATTTAAAATTTTGATATACAAAACATAAGTAGCAAAGAAAAAAATACATCAAAATCCAAACTATCATGATCACGGGAAGGCTGCGGAGGCTGGAATGAATCCTGCGATATGAGGCGAACCAAATCCTGCATTGACGCATCTGTTCCCTCATGTCTGCAAGCTCCTACTGAAGGCCTCACATGCGCTGATCGAACTCCTGTCGAATCTTCTGCCAAACCTTCTCCGTAATAGATCTCCGAGACTACAAAAGTAGAAGAAATGATATAAATGTAAGTATTTATAAATGACTAAATTAGTAATTTAATTATTTATATTTTCTTACCATAGTATGTGCTCCTGAATCGAAATGGACCCCGCAATGTGGTAGAAGAGACCTGTGCCACGATCACTCTTCTCGGATCGACGGTTCATGGTGGATGATGCAGACCTTCTTGTCAGGCCTCAGACTATCACACCTGCTGCTAGTCATGCCAAATATCTTCGGCACATGCGCAAGACTCTCACCCGATCTCCTCCAACGATGAAGCATATCGGAGTATCGGCGTTCCATAAGAGCATTCCATGCTGCCCTAACGGCATCATGGATGGTAGGGTCCTACGTAAACTTTTTCTACATTGAAATAAATAGTTAGTTTAAGAATATATTAAGATTAAAAAAATTTATATAAGTGATAAATTGTATATAATAAGTTTACCTGAAACTCTGAAAAATAAAACTCCCTCATGGCCGCAGATACATGATGCCAATCGTAGCCACTGGGATCAACACGCCTCTAAAATATGGAGCTGATCCGGCTTGATACATTATGCTACTCAATAAAGCTGTTAAAAAAATGCATGTTTATAAGTAATTGACTTAAAAACTTAAACATATATTTACAATTAGTATATACTTATTGTACATCAGCATCCAATTGAAGTACGGTGCAGTCGGTGTAGGAAAAACTCTCAGAGGCTTATGCCAATCGGCTATGAGACTCGAAGGCTGTAGATCTGAACTCTCCATCTTCAATGCTCAAGAAGTGATCTAATGCGGCAGGGCTACGTTCCTGCTCGCTCTGTTCATCGGCAGAAGATCTATCTCGGCCCGACATACTAAAAATACTAAAGATTTATGCAATATAATTATGAATAATGATTGAATATGTAAAAATTTAGCACTTATAAAAATAAATTAAAATTGAATAAACCTATATGTTTAATCAGTGTTATTTGTTTTGTCAAATGTTGGTTCAACATCCGATGCTGTTTCGAATTGTGATTGTATCATTATCATCGGGAGGAAACCGAACATTTGCATCTTCAATTTCTTGGACATCACCATTTGGATCTCTAACTGATGTTTCAAGAGCCCTTGTGTCGTCCTCAATTGTATGCATTTCCATCTTATCCTCTTGAAATACAAGGCACTCAGGTGATTGACTTGATGAACGCTCGTCTAATATGATTGCTGAACGTGGGACGATTTTAGAAACAACCCATCAATCTCGCTTATTGTTGCGCAAACTTGGATATCCGCAGTAAAACACTTGCTGAGCTTAGGATGCAAGAATGAATGGTTCATATTTCTGCAATCTTCGGCGATGGTTGACTTCAACTAGATTGTATTCGTTATGAACCCTTTTATCCACATGAATTGTCGAATCAAACCAATCGCAACAAAACAATATGGTTTGTTTTATAGGCCAATCGGGATATTCAACTTCGACCACCTCTACTAACTTTCTGTAATAATCGTGCATATTTGCTTCAACACTTTCTCCTTTGACACACACACCCCAGTTCTCCGTGCCTCTTGAAGATGCTAGTCGTTCAATTTAAAATTTGTATCCATTAACAAAATAGCCAGTAGAGGTTGGTCTTCAATGGTCATTGTGCTAGACATTTAATGAAAATATTATCGATTGTGAATCATGGACCACTTACCTATAAATTAATAAGCTATTCACAACCAATTCGAAAAATAAAAGTTATTATTGCAATTGATTGACTGATACAACTCACAAATTCATAAAACCAGTAAGTGAACTCCATTTCTAACTTCTGCCCAATGGCAATTTGTCGTTGTCTATCACAAAACATCCTTAAGGGATGATAATAATTAAAACTTTTGTTAGCAATTTAATAGTGAGGTACATTATAATTTAAAGTATTGAAGTATATACTTACTCAATGTATGGATCGACTTCTCTACAGTTCATTAGGATGTAATAATGTGCTGCATTATACTCCACATCGCTCAAATCTCTTGACTTCTGCCTCCCAAATGAACGATCGATACCTTTAAAAACTGATATTCGATCATCATTAGGTTCTCCTTCGTCAACACATACGTCATCGTTACGATCAAGATTTTGGCTCCTCGTGTGGACATGACTCTCAAAGTAATGAGAGGCAAAAGCTGAAACTTCTTCAACCAAGTGTGTATTGCATATAGAACCTTCAACCCTTGCGTTATTACGCACATTATTTTTTAACTTCTTAAGGTACCTATATGTAAAGGTAATAAATAAAATAAACCAACTTTTTCGCAATGAAATAATATTTGAAATGTCAACATGTACTACTGATTATTAATATATTTACCTCTCAAAAGGATACATCCAGCGATACTACATGGGACCAGCTATACTCGCTTCGTATGGTAAGTGAACCAGTAAATGCTCCATTGAGTCAAAAAAACTTAAAAAAAATATTCGCTCCAATTTTTATAAAATAATTAGAATTTTCTCCTCAAGCCTTGCCATGGATGCATAAGTAATGACTGTGGCAGATAACTCCTTGAAGAACAAGTTGAGCTCTGTCAATGCCTTTCATACATGGTGCGGAAGCAACTCACGAAAAGCTATAGAAATAATCATTGCATGAAAATATGGCAGTTATGACTCTTCATGCCAAACAACTTGAGCTTATGCATGTCCACACACCTACTGATATTTGAAGCATAACCATCTAAAAATTTTAACCCTCTAACCCAGTTACATAAAACTTCTCATGAATTTTTGTCAAGAGTATAACAGGCTTTAGAAAGGTCCCGTCAGCATTCCTTCTCAAATTAGCTCTTCTACAATACTGATTAAGCTCTTCTCTCAACTTTACAGTGTCTTTGATTTTTTTTGGGATGTTTAGCACCATGTTAAATATATTATCAAAGAAAATTTTCTCAATATGCATAACATTCAAGTTGTGCCGGATGAGATTTGTGCTTCAATACGGCATCCCAAAAAATACTCTGCTTCTTTTAGTTGTGTTCTTTACATATATGGCCATTTACTCTATCTGCATCTACTTCCCAAGCATACCTCAATCCCAAATGCTCTATAGTATCAAATATATCTGTGCTAGGCCTAACCGATTCAGCGAATTTTGTGACTACTTTGTTCTTCCGGAAGGCGATCAAGTTCCACCTATAAAAATGATTTGGAGGCAAAAACTTTCTATGATTATTAAACCATGACTACTTACTACTCTTCTGCAATGTGAATGCATCAGAATCATTCATGCAGTAAGGGCACGCTATACGCCTAGCAGTGCTCCAACCAGACAATATTGCATATGCTGGAAAGTCACTGATTGTCCACATCAAAGCAGCTCTCATGATGAAATTTTGTTTCATAGAAATATCGTAGGCTATAACTCGTGTTTCCCACAACATTTTCAATTCAGCCACCAACAATTGCAAGAAGACATCAATCTTTTCCTTTGGATTTGATGGTCCTGGAACCAAAACTATCAAAAATATTGTAATATCTTTCATGCACTTCCATGGAGAAAGGTTATATATAGTTAGTATTATGGGCCAACATGAATATTATTGACCCGTTTGACCAAATGGTTGGAAGCTATCGGTACAAAGACCTAATCTCACATTCCTTATATCTTCGGTGAAATCAGAATAATTTTCATTGAAATGCTTCCTAGCTTTTGAATCTGATGGATGTTGCATTTTATCCTCTTTAGATTCATGTTCGGCATGTCATCTCATATCAGCTGCTGTAATCTAAGATCTGTATAATCTCTGTAGGCATGGAGTAAGAGGAAAGTAATGCATCCTCTTGTAAGGCACACTTTTTCTCCTACTTGTACTAGCTCTCCTTTCATCGTTGGTGTACCTCGATTGCCCACAAATCTTACAACATCTTAGGTCTGAGTCTTCACCCAATATATCATACAATTGTTCAAGCAACAATCGATCTTATTAACTAGGAGCCCAAGACCACGCAACAACTTCTTAATAGAGTAAAAACTATCTGCTACAACATTATCATTTGGCAAAACTTTCTTCATTAATCCAACTACAGCATTGAACGTCTTTTCTGATAATCGATGTTTTACCTTAATATTTAACAACCGAGCAGCCATAGACAATTGAGAATGACTCTCACAACCAGGATACAATCTTGATTTGCAGAACGCAGCATATCATAAAATTATTGTGCATCTGGATTTAGTTCTTCCATAAATATATTCTAATTGAATTCATTACTCGATGCATTCATCACCATTTCTTCATATCTGTTTAAATTCACACATGGTTCATCAATGGGAATTGAAACTTGTTGGCTTGTGACAGCTGCACCCATTTTCTCTGTTTCATCATGATAGTACCAAACATCATAATTTGGAACAAATTCCTTTTTACATAAATGCACCTTCACAGTTTCAACATCCCTGTAGGCTTTATTCTGACACCTATATAAGTTGCAGGGGCACCTAATCTTAGGCTCATCCATCCATTTAGGTTGGCTACATGCAAATCCAATAAATTCTTCCAATTCATTCAAAAAATCTGGATTAAGCAAGCCATCTTTTATCCTTACATACATCCACGAGCGAGGTCCGCTCATTTTTGACCAACTTATACAATTTTCTTGTAAACCATTAAAGAAAACCACAACCTAAAACTATATTAATATTAATAAATATATAACTAAATTATTTTTTTTACACATCTAAGGTAAATAATAACTATTTAAATAATTTATAATAATAAATCAATTTTATTTTTAATGATTACAACCAATCGATTAGGCCAGGCCCTGCTAAGGTCCCTGCCCTGCAAGGCCATGCCACGTGGAGTTCGTGAGACTTCACAAGTATGCAAGTGTCCTAAATTAATTTTACTTTCACTTCATATCTAAAAGGTAAGGCTAAGCATTCAAGATTATTTTCTATGATATGTTATTCTGCTATTAATTATCATCATTTACGTTGAAATTTTAATAACATTTTTTCATATGTTCTCCTAAATATGTGGCATATATGCCACACTAGGAGAACGTATGAGAAAATACAAACCGCAATCTCAACCGACGATAACTAATAGCAGACTAACATATTACAAAAAATAATCTCAAACTATCCACTAGGATAATTTGAGAATTTACAAGACTAAGTCTTGCAAATTTTTAAATGGGTTTAAAGGTTATAGTGCTACGAGAAATAATATTCAATTCCAAAAACAATTGAACTTATGCTTGTGAAAATGTTTTCTTGATTATTATATATTTTGATTAAGGTCTGTAGTCACTAACTTTGTAAGATTATTATGTCCAAGATAATAACCTTAATCCAATATTTATGCATAGTATTATCTAATAATACTATGGTTTTAATATTGGACATGCTGGACCAAAAATTTTCATAACACATCAAGCGTGGCACATCTATTCAAGCCATACATAATCTCATTACCAAAATAACATATCCCAATATATCATGTTCTTGTAACTTAGATCAAAGTCAAAGTCAAAACCATTTCGTAACAAAAATAAGATGCAATAATATATGTAAGATGTTTACCAATAAAGTACCATGCAAAGTTTAATATGCTGAGAAATTCAACAATAATTATATAAAAACCACTAATAAATCATGACTTAATTAATTTAATATAAAAGCACTAATTAATCATTATATAATTTATTTAATTAATTTACTATCAAAATCACTAATTAGAAAATATTACAATGATGTCGTTTGCAATCATTATTTATTAGAATACCAAAATTTATTATATTACATTATAATATTATAAACAAATATATATTATAATATGATATTATTAATATTATTACATAATATGATCATTATGTAATAATTCTATTATAATTATTACAAAATAATTTTTTGGGCCCGTGGTTGGGTTTTTTTTATGCTCGTGGCCTTACCTACGGGGTGTAGCCAGGCCATGGCCGACCGCTAGGCCAAGGCCGCGGCCGGCCTTGGAGAGGGGTAGGGGTAGGAGGGGCTGGGTGGGGGGGGGGGGGGGGGTTGTTTTAAATTTTTTTTTTGGGCCGAGGAGGGGGCGGTTGTTTTAAATTTTTTTTGGTCGTGACCAGGCCACGGACTCTCATGGCCAGTGACAGGGGAAGGGGGCGGGGGGTGTTTTAATTTTTTTTTGGCTGTGGCCAAGCCACCGTCGTGGCTGGCAACAAGGGGGGCTGGGGGGGGAGAGGTTTAAACTTTTTTTTTTGGCCTGGCCATGGTCGGCCATCAGGACGGCCATGGCCAAGGCTGTGACCGACGACAGGGGGAGGGGGGCTGGGGGAGTAGTTGTAAACTCTTTTTTTTTGGCCTGGCCATGGCCTGGCCACAGACTGTGGCCATGCCATGGCCAGCCTCCAAGCGGCCACGACCGTGGCCGGCGACAAGGGGCGGGGGTTTTAAACCTTTTTTTTTTGGCCTGGCCAACGATAGGAGGAGGGGGGGGGGGGGGGGGGCTGGGGGGTGGTTTTAAACCCCTTTTTTTTGCCTAGCTGTGGCCTAGCCACAGCCGGCCGCGGCTGTGGCCCGCGAGGATGGCCACGGCCATGGCTGTGGCCGGCGAGGATGGGTGAAGGGGGGAAGGAGGCTGGGGGGGATTTTAAATATTTTTTTTTGGGGCCTGGTCGCCAAGCGACCACGACCGTGACGACGAGGATGGCCATGGCCAGTGATAGGTGAAGGAGGGGGATTTAAAAAAAAAATTGGCCTTGGCCGTGGCTTGGCCACGGTTGGCCGCCAGGCAGCCATGGCTAGCTGCAACCATGGCCGGCGACAGGGGAGGGGGAGGGGGAAGGGGGGGTTTACTCAAAATCGGAGTCACCGGCGAGGAGCTCTAGTGCCGGAGGGCCGTTGGAGTGCCACCAGAGGTGGGGAAGAGGGAGGAGGAGAAAGAGGAAGGGAGAGGCGCCGTTGGGTGGGGAGGAATCTGGGAGGAAGGGGGGAGTTAGGGCTTGGGGGGGTTTATATATTTGGATTAGCGAGGCAATAATGTGTTATGAAAACTCATTTGATATAACCATTGAAAGTTCATTCATTTCAATTTGAATAAGCTCAAGGTTTTTGATAAGTAAACACAATGTTTTCTTTAAGGTAATCATGGCTTTTGCATATATTACATCGCTAATTTCGCACCATTATCCAAGTTTGGTGGGAATTTAGCGACGCATAATTGCGTCGCTAAATAGCGATGCATAATGTATGCATCATTAAATAAATCACTATTTAGTAATGCATTGAATATGCATAGCTAAATATTAATATTTTATAATATTAATTTTATTTATTAACTATTATAATGTATAATATTTAATATTATATAGTGATAATTTTATATATCGATATATTTTAATTTATGCCGCTCGTTTCGTTAGAGCCCCGGGGTGACATGGGAGGCCGCGATGTTACATGTTCGCTTCCTTTGGGAACCTTCCATGGGTGGTGCTGCTACCCCTTTCTTCCCTCCTTCGCCCTCGGCGGTGCTTCGATCTCTTGTCACGGGTTACCTCCTTGGTGGCCGATCGGAGGGTTGGGCTCGGCCTTGTGCCGCTCCCATCTACCCCCGAAATCTGGAGACGAGTAGGGGCCTACCATGGCACGGTGGTGATGGGTGATGGAGAATTAGGGTTCAATTCAGGAGAGGGAGCCTGAGAAATGGCTACCACAACTAAGTAAGGCAGCAGGCGCACAAATTACTCAATCCTGACACGGAGAGGTAGTAACAATAAATAACAATACCGGCTGGCTCTTCGAGTCTGGTAATTGGATTGAGTACAATCTAGTACAATCTAAATCCCTTAACAAGGATCCATTGCAGGGCAAGTCTGGTGCCAGCAGCCGAGGTAATTCCAGCTTCAATAGCGTATATTTAAGTTGTTGCAGTTAAAAAGCTCGTAGTTGGACCTTGGGCTTTTTTTTGGCCGGTCCGTCCTACGGAACGATGTGCACCGATGGCACCACGGCGTGCCCGGGTGGCCGACTATAAGGTCCTACCCGGGACCGACGTTGCCTTCAGTCTGATCCATGCCTTTGTGCCGAGAATGCAGCCTAAACCCTAAAAACCCTAAACCAACGATAACCCCTAAAACCCTAAAATCCAAAATCCTAAAACCTAAAACCCTAATCCTAAAACCCTAAACTCTAAAACCCTAAACCTTTAATTAAACCCTAAACCCTAAAACCCTAAAATCCTAAAACCCCTATAACCCTAAAACCATAAAACCCTAAAACCCTAAACCCCTAAACCCCTGAAACCTTTAATCCCTGAATCGTGAACACCTGAACCCTTAACACTTGAACCCCTGAACCCCTGAATCCTTAACCCTAAAACCCTAACGACACATGCTAATGCGTTGCTAAATAGCGACAATTAAAATCGTCGCTAAATAGTGACACATTAAAATGCGTCGCTATTTAGTGATGCAATTTTGCATCGCTAAATAGTGACGTATTTTAATACATCTCTGTTTAGCGACGCATTAATGTGTCACTAATTATTAATATTTTATAATATAAATTTTATATATTAATTATTATAGTGTATAATAATTAATATTATATAGTGATATTTTTATATATTGATATATTATATATATACCACTCGTTTCGCTGGAGCCCTCTGGATGACCTGGGTGACCGCGATGTTACATATCCGCTTCCTTTGTGGGCGGCGCTGCTGCCCCTTTCTCTCCTCCTTCGCTTTCGGTGGCGCTTCGATCTTTTATCGCGGGTTACCTCCAAAAGTATTACACAATTCAACTAAGAACGAAAATGAAAATAATCAAGCTTTTAATAGAATGACCATACTTGTATGCATCAAAAGTGCTAAATCCCATGTTGGGATGTTGTTTTCTCTTTACTGATTCCTTAACTAATTGGCGATATATAGCACAAACAGCTTCCATGCAGAGTTTGAAATCCTCTAGAATTAAGAAAGCATATCTTCCTTACAGTCCCAGTTCATAGTTTCCTTTCTACAATGATTCTTAGCAAAATCTCCATTAAAATGCATTAAACAGTGATGCAGTAAAATGCGTCGCTAAACAGCAATGCATTTTATTTAGCAACAAAAATTTTTGGAGTCGCTAAATCCATTTCTATTTAGTGGCTAATTTAATGCGTCGCTAAATTACATCGTAGATATCATTGATCGCAATTGCATCGCAATTCTGTCATCATTTTGTGACGAATATTTGCGTTGCTAAGTTGCGTCGCTATTTCATTAATTTCTTATAGTGATGCCATCATATACATACTTAGAAGAATCTTATACATATTTATATCATCATGTACATACTTAATCCTTCCCTATACACATTTAAATTTTAATCCCATTTGTTGCTGCTGAAATCCATCCTCCGACTCGGGCGCGATGAGGCTTCCTGGGATGAAGACAACGCCCCCCGTTGCGCACCAAACGCGTCGCCTGAACCATGACGCACGCTGAAAGATTTTCTTTGATCACGGATCATGGGTCTTAAATGCGAAAAATCGCCCGCCAGTCTTATGGATACGGGCAGACCTGGAAGATTGTCCCATGAAAGTGACGTCTTCCAATGGCGGATAAGTGCTCGCATCGTACGCTAAAATGACCCGCATTGGAAAAAATCGATATAATAAAAGCCCCTTGGATAGCACCGAGGTAACCTTTTGCTGGCTACAAAACCATACTATCTACTTCGGCAAAACGAAGGTCGACTTGCCTTGGAAAAGACAAGGCACTGACAGAGCAATAAAGAGGCGCAAAAGCCAAGTACTCCTCGATAAGGACGCTTCAATATCCTCTGCTCCGGCCCAACTGCCTGTCATATCCAGGCATGAACCGAGACATTGCCTTATGCTCCCCGCCAAGGCCAAAGCTGCTTCCATACTTCGAAACAAACCGAAGTATCTATCTTCAGTCCAGCACGACTGAGTGTTATTCCACACCCCAATCCGGACAGAGATAGCTGCCTTTATCTCATCGATAATGAAGCACTCTTTGTACCTGGCTAAAGCATGAGCGCTATACCTTGAATCTTGCCAAGACGGCCAAAAATCCTCCAAGGGAGTGAATCGCTTATAAGACTTGCGTGATGAAAACAAGCATCTTAAAACAGCAGCAAACATGAAAGCTACAAAAGCTGTTCTTTTCATTCATCATACAAAGGGCTACGAAAGGAAAGAAAAATACATCGGCCCTCACAGGGGCTCGTCATTCTCTTCGGGAGCTGCTGAGACCTCCCCTCGCCGCAGAACCGGCTCGGCCAACTGCTGTTGAAGGGATGCCACCTTCCCTTCCAACCGATCGTTGGTCTCACTAAAGCACAGGATCTCCCTGATAGAAGCAACCATGCATCGCTCGGCCGCCTTTCGAAGTTGCTCGCGGCTCGCAAGCGATAAGGCCAGGACTTCCCCGTCGATGATCGCCTTAGTGCGGCCCCTACGGGTTCCCCAACGGGCGTTGACACTGTTTACTGGTGCTCCGGCTGACCTCCCTCCATCCTCGGAAGCCATCTTGCTATCACAAGTTTAGATAAAGCAACAAAAGGTCGGCAGGGGAAATGGTTAACGATGGCCTACCACCCATTGGTATTTAAACTACTTCGACCGAGTGCCCCGATCGCCCGAGCCATCGGCTCCGGTGCCACCACCATAAAGCCTCGCCACGTGTCGTTACTTCAGTGGCCGCTCGCAAGAAGCGAGGATTTGCTTCCTCCACACCGCAAAGAATAAGAAAAATGGCGATGGGAAAGTTAACAAACCCCCTTCCTCGGGATCAAATCCCCCTTTTTATCGAAGGCGCACCCACGTCTTCGCCCTTGATAAGTTGGACTACCTCGGTTCTGGCCAAGATGTTTCTATAATTCCTGGTCCTTTCCAGTCGACCTACAGCATCTCTTGTTTCCAGCCAAGTTATCGCATCTTGCGACTTCAGCCGAGCTAGATCATCTCTCAGCCCCTTTAACCGAGCTATGTTGTATCTTGGCTCCTTCATCAAGGCTGTCCCTATGCCTTGGCCTCGACCAAGATGTTCATTCAAATCCGAGCTAAACCTACCAAGCGGTTCGGATAAGCCATAGGTTGCTCGCGGCCGAGGAAAAACTCGAGACAAGAGATCGTCCAAAAAAGGCCATCAAATAGAAGCGAAAGGCTCATTCATTAAAGACTCCAACCGAGTTACAAGTTTAAAAAACAAAAATAAAAGCATACTGATAACCCTTAAGAATCAGGGTTAGGAACGGCCCTAGCAGCCTCGGTAGCTTCCTCGGTGACATTCGGGGGAGCTTGACTTGTCTTGCCCTTTTCAAACACTGTTGTTTCCCCAGTGATATGACAAGTATACCCTTTAGGGGCCGCGGCCTCACTGGCACCCGGAGCAACGTTAGGATCGGCGTCTGAAATATCGTCATACTCGTCCTCTTCATCCCCTGGGGAGCAAGCTTCGAATGTTCCAACATCCAAGAATGAAAGGTCCCATTCTGGATGCTCCTTGGATATCTTACTTCGAGTGTCCTCTACACCGAGCTGGAAGGCATCGGCGCAAGTTGCATCTTGTTCGCCCCTGAACAAAGCAAACCACATTTCAGTTTCAGCCACTTGGCTCTGCAGTGAGGCAACCTACCCCTCAGCTTCAGTAGCTCAATTCTGCAGTAGAGCAACCTGCTCCTCGGACTCGCTGACCCGCCTCTCGAGCTCCAAGTTCCTCCCTCGACTAGAGGCCAATCCCACCGAAGGATCCATGCCCGGGTATAGTACTGACCTCATTAGGGCAGCAAACGCCGCTTCGATGGCCGAGTCCGGGCTACTGGGCTGACCATCCCCGCTCGAAGGATCAATCCGGGCAACCTCCGATTGAGAAGCCTTTGACCTCTCGGCCTCCTCCAGCAGAATTCTAACCTGGCCTTCCTCGAATAACTCGGCCAGCCCAAGCGTCAGTTTTCCCAAAGCTTTTATGGAAGAGGCTCCGACTGCAAGATTCTCGCCTTGCCCTATCCCCTTATCTGGATTTCTTCCCTCGGTCGCAGGCACCCGCTCTTCCCCTGCGGGCTCCGCCAAGTCTTCAGTCTATTCGTCAGTTGCCCCACCTCGCCAGGAAGAGGCTCCCCAATCATAAGCTCCTCGCGAGTCTCTACTGCAACCGACCCAGCGTCACTGCCTCTAAATCCCTCTGAGGGGGGCCCTCCAATAGAGAGCTCTTCTTGAGCTTCGGCGGTTGCAGTCACCCCTTCATGTCCTCCTGCCAGGGCTAGGGATATTTCTTCATTCGGAGGAGAGTCCTCAGGGGCACCGACCTCCGCCGAGCTAGCCATTCGCTCATCTTCCAGAGGAGGGGCATCTGGACAAGCCGACGGAGTCTCGTCCGAGCTGTCTACTATTTCCACCATTGGGGGACAAGGGACCTCAGCAGTCCTCTTTGGCTCCTCCTCCGTTTTCAGCGCCCCTGCCATGGTTACCCCAACCTCCGGCAAGCGCTCTTCGAAAAAGCAAGCCCTCTTCTCGGGCCTGTGTTTCTCTCCACCACTGCTCTCACTTAGGCGCTTGCTTGTTCCTTTCTTTATGCAGCCCGATAGCTCAGACTTCTTGGCTGTGAAAATAGAGAACAAGCGGTCAGACCGAGATACCTTTACTTGAGTAAAACCAACGGGAAAATAAAAAGACCCACCATGCGTGTCGAGGGAGCTAAGCCCAACGGCGAAGAGAGCCTCCTCAGACAGTAAATCGTTGGCTGAGAACATCCTACCGTTGCAAAAGGCTTCTAGATCCTCCTCCTCCTGCTCAGATAAAGCTGGATGTGCTTTCACATCCCGGACAAAGTTTCCCCATCCTCGGGAAAAATCGGAGCCAATATTCCCTTCAGCGATAAAGAATCGGATCTTCCATCCCTTTATGGATGACGGTTTATCCACAATTATCTTGAATGACCTCCGGGGACCGATGTAAGGCCACTCTGATTTCCTTCCAGGTATCAGGCGGTAGCAAGCGCGGAATAAGGGCAGAGTTGTTGTTACCTTCACTTGGCTACACATCAAGATAAACCCGATGATGCTCGGCCAGCTGTTGGGGGCTACCATCGTCGGACAGATGTTGTAGAACCTCATGATCTCCTTCACCAAAGGATGGAAAGAAAACCGGAGGCCCGCCTTTAGACTATCTTCGTAAAGAAAGATGCCATGCTCCAGTTCTTGCAAAACCCTAATCTCGGGCCCCAGCAACCGCAGGAGGATATCCAAGGGAATGCCGTATTTCAGGCAAAGTTTCCCCAGATCCTCAACAGTGATTTCTGAAACCATGTCATCGGGGCTCATCATTCTGCTCACCGGAAGGAGCACCGAGCAAGATTGCAGAGAATATGGGAAAATAAATTCCTCCAGAAGAAACAAAGGAACACTGCGAAGGAGAATGGTATCATTTCGACTTTGCTTCCTCCTAAGGAAACCACCTTAAGAGAAGATAAGGCATCTCGCCCGAGGCACTCGGAACCACCTCCATAAATGTCGTAAAAACCGGGATTTGCTACGTGGCGATTCCTTAACCATCGCCCCAAAGGAGCCTTACCCACAAAGGCATGACGGCCGTGCGGCATTAAATAGGACATCATTGCGCAGGCCGTCTAATCCGGATCCTTCCATTCAAATTGTGCCACCTGAACTTATACTCCCTATGCCCGAACCTACGCTTTGAACTAGGGAGTGGGGGCATGTGTTGAGGGGTAAAATCACTACACTTCAATAATCGTGTACGTGGCTAAGGCTAGCCCTGATTCCTGCTCGATGTGCGACACCCGCCAGGGATAAGTCAGTCTCGGTAGGTCAGGGCGCCTTAGCCCCCTCACTGTGCCAAGGATTCTCAAGGTGCAGACCACGTTTTGCACCCCCATCTGAGCCTACATTATCTCTCGGTCCCAGCCGAGCTTCCATCTCTCGGTTCCAGCCGAGCTATCATCTCTCAATCCCAGCCGAGTTATCATCTCTCGGTTCCAGCCGAGCTCTCATCTCTCGGTCCCTGCCGAGCTCTCATCTCTCAGCCCTAGCCGAGCCATCGTTTCTCAGTCCCAGCCGAGCTACCGTCTCTTGGCCCCTCCGGCCAAACTATCGTCTACCATCTCTCGACTCCAGCCGAGTTGTCGTCCCTTGGCTCTAACCGAACTATCCCACCACCTGGCTTTTCTAGCTGGTTCCTTCCTATCACTTGGCCTAGCCCGAGTGATCCCCATACCTCTGCGGAATCCAGCGCGGGAAAGCTTAAATCCTTAAGATTCAAAACAGGGATCATATCTGAGAGTAGCCTAGGCCTCTGGGGCCTATGCCCCACCAAATCTCGAGACATCAACAAGCTCTCCCAGCCGTTGATCCTCTAACTAACCGGATACGAATCCTACCGATCTTATAACAAATAGATTTGGATCTCAACGGCTTTTAGACCCACGATGCTTCCAAACAACCAGGTGATCTTCTATAAATACCACAGCTTTAGACCCCCTCAGGTACGCAATTCCTTATGCGCACACTTGCTCACTGGCTCTCTCTCTCTCTCTGCCCTTGCTTCTGCCATTAGCACTCCGCTCGGAGCCTCTAGAGGAACTCTTCGGTGAGAGCCTTCTCCTCATTTCTGTTGATTGTCGATCTCCACTGACTTGAGCGTTGGAGGGTCTTCCGTAGAGGGACACCCCCAACGCCTCTTGCATGAGGACTGTCTTGTAGGTCCGCCCAGGAGGAAGCCCGTCTTGAAGCCCCGTCACGCCCGAGTCGGAGGATAAATTTCAGCAGCAACACCATTCATACTCAGGAAGATTTGTATGCTTGAATTTTAATACTGTACATACTTCAAAATAATTTTATATGCACTTATATCATCCCATACAAACTTAGTCTTTCATTATATATATTGAATTTTGTTCATGTACATATTTACAGGAATATTGTATGTATTGCTGCTGAAATCCATCCTTCGAATTGGGCACGAAGGGGCTTCAAGACGGGCTTCCTCCTGGGTGGACCTGCAAGACAGTCTCATGCGAGAAGGCTTTGGGGGTGGCCCTCTGCGGAAGACCCTTCGATGCTCAAGTTAGTGGAGATCAACGATCGACAGAAATAAGGAGAAGGCTCTCGTCGGAGAGTTTCCTCCAAGGGCTTCGAGCGGAGCGGCAATGGCGGAAGCAAAGGCAGAGAGAGGGAGCGAGAGAGAGAGAGAGAGTGAGCAAGTGCGCAAGGGGAGAGCGCCCCCCTCAGGGGGTCTGGAGCTATGGTATTTATAGAGGATCACCTGGTTGTTAGGGGGGCGTCATGGGTCTGAAGGCTGTTGAGATTTAAATCCAGTCTGTTATAAGACCGATAGGATTCGTATCCGGTTAGTTAGAGGATCGATGACTGGGAGAGCTTGTTAATGTCTCAGGATTTTGTGGGAGCATAGTCCCCAAGGCTCTAGGCCACTTTCAGATATCATTCATGTTTTGAATCTTAAGGATTTAAGCTTTCCCGCGCTAAATTCTGAAGAGGGTGTTGATATCGCTCGGACTGGGCCGAGCTATAGGGATAGCTTGGTGGGTGAGGCCAAGAAGCGAGATAGCTCGACTAGGGCCGAGAAACAAGATAGGCCGGCTAGGGGAGTCGGAAGGCGATGGATGATAGATCGGCTGGGGCCGAGAAACAAGATAGGTCGGTTGGAGGAGCCGGAGGGCGATAGTCGATAGCTCGGTTAGGACCGAGAAACGAGATAGGTTGGCTGAAGGAGCTAGAAGGCGATAGACGATAGCTCGGCTGGAGCCAAGAAACAAGATAGGTCGGCTGGAGGAGCCGGAAGGCGATAGATGATAGCTCGGCTGGGGGAGCTGGAAGGCGATAGATGATAGCTCGGCTGGGACCGAGAAACAAGATAGGTCGGCTGGAGGGACCGGAAGGCCATAGACGATAGCTCGGCTGGGGCCAAAAAATAAGATAGATCGGCTGGAGGAGCCGGAAGGTGATAGACGATAGCTCGGCTGGGGCCGAAAGATGAGGTCTGCACCTCGAGAATCCCTGGCTCGGTGAGGGGCTAGGGCGTTCCGATCTACCGAGGCTAACTTGTCCCTGGTGAATGTCTCACAACGAGTAGAAATCGGGGCTAACCTTAGCCGCGTACACGATTATTGACGTGTAACGATTTTACCCCTCAACACATGCCCCCCACTCCCTAGTTTGAAGCATAGGTTCGAGCATAGGGAGTATAAGTCCAGGTGGCACGATTTGAACGGGGGATCCGGATTGGACAGTCCGCATAATGGCTCAGCCGGGGGCGAGAGATGAAATAATTTGGCTAGGGCCGAGGGATGAAATAGCTTGGCTAGGGCCGGGGGATGAAATGGCTTGGCTAGGGCCGAGGGATGAAATAGCTCGGCTAGGGCCGAGGGATGAAATAGCTCGGCTAGGACCGAGGGACGAAATAGCTCAGCAGCTCCGGGAGAGGATGATAAGCCCCTGTGAGGGCTGATGTATTTTCCTTTCTTTTCGTTGCCCCTTTGTGATGAATGGAAAGAATAGTTTATGTAGCTTTTGTGTTTGCCACTGTTTTGAGATGCTTGCTTTCATCGTGCAAGTCTTATAAGCAATCCATCCCTTGGAGGGTTTTTAGCCATCCTTGCCCGGATCGGGGCGCGGGATAACATTCAGTCATGTTGGACTGAAAATAGATATTTCGGTTTGTTTCAAAGTATAGAAATAGCTTTGGCCTTAGAGGGGAGCATAGGGCGGTGCCTAGGTCCGTGCCTAGGTCCCACAGGCAGCTGGGTTAGAGGATATTGAGAGGTCATTATCGATGAGTACATGGCCTCCGCGCCACTTTATTACCCTATCAGTGCATTGTCTTTTCCAAGGTAAGTCGACTTTCTTTTCGCCGAAGTAGATAATACGGCTCTGTAGCCAGCAAAAAGTTGCCTCAGTGTTTTCCAGGGGCTTTTATTAAGTTGATCTTTTCCAATGCAGGTTGTTCTGGCGTATGACGCAAGCACTCATTCGCCATTGGAGGATGTCGTTTTCACTGGACGATCTCCCAGGTCTGCCCGTATCCGCAAGATCGGTGGATGATTTTCTGCATTTAAAACTCATGATCTGGGATCAGAGAAAATCTTTTGGCGTGCATCATGGTTCGGGCAACGTGCTTGATGCGCAACGAGGGGCGCTATTTTCATCCCGGGAGGCCACGTGGTGGCATGGGTTAGGTGTTTTGAATCTCGGGGCTTTCTGCTCTGATAGCCTCCTGGTTCACCTTCACCTATAAAAAGGGGAAAGAGGGGCCGTGTTGGGCCATCCCCGAGTTTTCTTCCCTGTGAATTATGAAGGTTTTCACGATGCCTGTCTCTCTGGGGCTTAGAGTGGGAGGACCGAGCTTACTTTTGCAAGTCATCGTCCTTCGGACAGTTGGGGTGATGGAGCCACTGGAGAGTGGCTCATCCTCAGGGGATAAGTTTCGGAGATCATATGAAGCGCACAGGAGGGCCATAGAGATCACACGGAGAGCGCACATATACGCTTCCTGTGTGTCCTTTATGGCTCGCTACGGGGGGTGCAGGGTAGAAAGTGCATCGATACCCCCATAGCACGCACGGAGCCTTCCTTCTCCGTCGGTCTGGATTCTCGTCCCTTCTCTGAGGGGAATCCTTGCCACGGGAAGGAGAAGCTAGGAGCAATGCGGGGTTGATGGTCCCCTAGCGCTCCCAATCGGGCAGTGGCCTGCAGCCAAGCATCTCACCTGAGGGGAGCTGGTTAGTTTGCTTGGTTCCTTAGAATCAGCATCCGTGGGTTATGCCTCCTTTTGGATCTCTTAGTTCATCCGGAGGGACCGTGGAAGGTCGGCCTTGCCATTTATCAGGGCAGCTGGCTGGTTTGTGGTTTGTCTGATTTCTTGGGCCAAACGCCAAAATGTCATTATTAACCGAAGCTGGCTTGGAGTAGTTCGGCCGAACTATGCACTCGTTTTTATTGCCTGTGCTTTGGTGCACTTGTAACTCCTCTCAGGAGGTTGTAATCTTTATTGATGAGAAAATAAAGAAAATTTTTATTCCCTCTTCCTTTTGCATCTGCTTCTTTTTTTGCGTTGTTAATCTCATATCATGTCTTGCCATAGCATGTTTTGGCAGCGCTCTTGCCGCTTTGCTTTTGCTAAGGCTAATATTTGGTCCTTAGCAGAGGAAAAATATGTCCATGATTCAGTCGGAGAGTGGACCTGGGCGGTCCAACGGGCTCACGATGTAAGCATGATCTTGTCCGTAGAACGAAGCAGGTATGCAGACATCGCTCGGTCCGGCTGGGGCTTGTAAGCTGCCCGAATCCGGAGGGGCATTTTGAAGGCCACTTGATTCAGTTGGGGCTTGTGAGCTGCCCGAATCCGAACAATGTCTTAGAGACCATTTGGACCGCTGCAACATGCTATTTCGACTTGTAGCTCGGCCCAGCCGAGGCACAGAGATTCAATGCAGATAGCTCGGTCGTTGCCGAGAATGATGACATTATGTTTGGTTCTTGTGGTGAATATAGATTCTGATGTAAACGAGCGATGCATGGGGGCATTCGGAGTTATGACTCGGTCTCCCTCACGCGAGGCAAGTTAATGTTGACTGCTGGCGCGCTTTTTTTTTTTTTGCACCTTTCCGAGGATGCCCAATTCGAGGGAGTCTGGCGGGTTTTCAAGAACATTTATTTCACGAGGGTCGGCAAACTGGGGGGAGCCTGGTCCCTAGAGAAGGAGGGGAATTTCCAGGTGTGCCGCGATGCTTATCGATCCTCCTCGGGAGGGGGTGCGACTCTTCGCTTCCCGCAGGCGCCAGCCGAAGCGACGATGAGTGGCAAATTCCTCGGGTCGGGATTAATGACTCGACTGATCAAAATACTCGCCAGGGCGATATAAATATGGACAAGGGGGATGCCAGTATTTGTCATCCTCTCAGTTAGTCTTTTGATAGCTCATGAGAGCAGGTATGGCCTCCCATGGTGAAGGGCAATCGACTGAAGAGCCGAGCGGCGGCAGCAACGGCCGTAGGGACTCCCGGGGGAGTCGCTTTTCTGTGACCGTCGATGGGATGGCCTTAGCATCAACTTTAGCGGGCCATGAGCAGTTCCAAAAGACAGTCGAGGAATTTCTTGCCGTCTCGACGAGGGAGGCCGAGGCTCTTCGCCGGGTCATTGACCGGCAGGAGATAGTGATAGCGTCCCTCCGTCAGCAAGTTGCCAAGCT
Organism: Calamus simplicifolius; assembly: GCA_900491605.1. NCBI lineage: Eukaryota > Viridiplantae > Streptophyta > Magnoliopsida > Arecales > Arecaceae > Calamus > Calamus simplicifolius. Next base: position 169,308 of record UESW01001832.1, read on the forward strand.
AACTCGGCGTAGGGAGGACCTGGCAGCTCCTGGGGGAGACAGTAAGCCTCTGTGAAGGCTATTCTTACCTTTTCTTTTTCTCCTTGTCTTTTTCTTTATAATGAATAGAAAGGGAGGTTCTTTTTGGTAACTTTTGTTTTTGCTGCCGTCCCCAAGATGTTTATCCTCGTCAAGTAGTGCCTTGCGTTTTGGGGACCAATTAAATCGGCCGGGGCTTGTGAGCGGCCCGAATCCGAACGTAGTTCAGGAGAACGCTTAGGTCGGCAGGGGCTCAAGACGTACATTTTGGCTTTGAGTCGAGGCTTCAATAGTAGAAATCAGGAGAACACTTAGGTTGGCAGGGGCTTGAGATGTACGTTTTGGCTTTGAGTCGAGGCTTCAATAGTAGAAAAAAACTCCTCGGCTTTGGCCAAGATTCTTAATAGTAGATTATACTCCTCGACTCTAGCCAAGGTTTATGCACTCTGGTCTTGGCCGAGGCTTTAGAGATCTTTGCTCGGCCCAGCCAGGTTCAGAGATTCGTTGCTCGGCCTAGCCGAGGTTCGGAGATTTATTTCTTGGCCCAGCCGAGGTTCGAAGATTTATTGCTCGGCCCAGCCGAGGTTCGAAGATTTGTTGCTCGGCCCAGCCGAGGTTCAGAGATTTGTTGCTCGGCCCAGCCGAGGCTCGGAGATTTGTTGCTCGGCCCAGCCGAGGTTCGGAGATTTCTTGCTCGGTCCAGTCGAGGTTCGAAGATTTGTTGCTCGGCCCAGCCGAGGTTCGAAGATTTGTTGCTCGGCCCAACCGAGGTTCGGAGATTTCCTGCTCAAATAGATAACTCGGTTGTGCCAAGGATTAGTAAGCAGCATCTGTTTCCTTTTGTTGAGAAATTATTGAAACATAATTGCCCCAACTTTATTGATTTTGATGATTTCCAAAAGCCATGAGTACCTTAAAGAAAACAATGTGTTTATTTATCAAAAACCTTGAGCTTATTCAAATTGAAAGAATGAACTATCAATGGTTATATCAAATGAGTTTTGAACCGTTAGAAAAAGAAGTTTCAAGTTGTATGCTCAAAAGGATTTCAAAAAGGAATTTTTAATACATTATAATTCAATCGATGAATTCTTGAAACATGTCTTGAATCCATGATAAACATCATATTTAATGTATTCAAGTCAAATTTATATTTTAAATTTAATTGGGACAAGTTTTAAAGTCAATCAGAACATTTTTCTGATTTTTGTATCGGTCCCGAGCCGACTCAAGGGTTTCCGAGTCGACTCCCCAATTTGCCTGAGTTTCTCGAGTCGACCCTTGGCTTTTCAAGAGTCGACCCCTGAATTCTTGCGAGCCGACTCCTGTCTGTGCGAGCCGACTCCGCTCAAACAACAGAACCCATGTTTTTTGAGCACTTCTCGAGTCGACTCCCCATTTTCCTCGAGTCGACTCCCGACTTTCAGGAGCCGACACTTATGTTTTCGCGAGTCGACCCTTCAATGCTTAAAATGTTTCTATTTTTGGTAATCGACCTCGAGCCGACTCCCTCAGAGCTCGAGTCGACTCCGCAAATTCTGGGCGCGATTTTTAACGATGACACATCAGCCCCAACGGTAAGATTTTTGAATAACGGCTATTTTTCCTTGTCTCTAACGGATATATTTTTGCAGATTCTATAAATAGAGGAGTTCTTTTCAAATCAAAACAACCAAGAAAATCAAAAAGAGAGAAAAGAGTATCATTTGAAAAGAGGGAAAAACAGAGCATATTGAAAAATCATTTAGCTCAAAGAAGAGTGTTTCAAAAGGAGTGAAATCCAAGTGAAAGATTCGTCTACTCCTTCTCATCAATCCACAAGAGCCAAAAGAAAATCCAAGTGCGTTTCAAAGGTCAAATCGCGGATTTTCAAAAGAGGAAAAAGCTTCATCTCAACTCCAAAGTCTTCAACGGTCAAGAATCTAGCTGAGGCGTGATTCAACACTTCTAGAGGAGTTGAAGAGAAGAAGGAAGAAAGCCCAAGCATCTACCATCTGCAAATACAATCAGGCTTTTCTAACCTTATATATTTTGTACTTCATTTGTATATTTGCTCAAGGGGAGCACATTATTGTTCAAACACTATCATTATTATTTGTTTGCTGATTCAATCAGTGGATTGAATTAGTGGAGGTTGGTATACCTCGTTGCAAGCCGGAGTGCTTGTGTTGGGTTAGTTGTGAGCCCTAGAAAAACAACGTGTAGGGTTTTGTGCTGGTAAGCCCGAGTTAAAACCAGCTGGGTTCGTTGTGCACCCGGTAAAACAACAAGTTTGAGTTGTGAGCTTGGAAAACAACTCGGCTGTAATCTAGAGAGATTATAGTGTGGACCCAAGTGAATCTTGGGAGTGGACGTAGGTGCTGGTTGCGCCGAACCACTATAAAATTATCTTGTGTTTGCCGTGCCTAATTTTCTCTCTCTCTCTCTTTTATTGCTTGTGTATTGCTTTTAGTTAGCTCACTTGCACATCTTGCTAACTAATCAATTAAGTTAAAAAGTCTTAAATTTTTAAGAACCCAATTCACCCCCCCCCTCTTGGGTTGCCATCTGGGCCAACAATTGGTATCAGAGCAAGTGCTCATTTAGAATTTGATCTCACGATCAAGGGCTAAAGATCCATATGGCAACACAAATTGGTTCAAGTTTTGCTGAAGGTCATTCTACGAATAGACCTCCACTTTTTAATGGCTCAAACTATTCTTATTGGAAAGCTAGAATGAGGATATTCATTCAAGCTTCTGATTATGAGCTTTGGGGTGTTATAATAAATGGACCTAGTACACCCACACACCTTATTGATGGCACTATTGTTCCTAAACCCGAAAGGGATTGGAATGATAATGATAGGAGAATGGCACAACTAAATGCTAAGGCCATTAATATTTATATTGTTCCTTAGATCAAATGAATTCAACCGAATCTCAACTTGTAATTCCGCAAAAGAAATTTGGGATAGGTTGGAAATTACTCATGAAGGAACAAACCAAGTAAAGGAATCAAAAATAAATATTTTGGTTCATAAATATGAATTGTTTACAATGGAACAAACTGAAACCATCACATGCATGTTCACTAGATTTACTGATATTGTGAATGGTCTGAAAAGTCTTGGTAGAATTTATTCTAATGCTGATCTTGTGCGTAAAATTCTTAGGTCACTACCAAGATCGTGGGAAGCAAAAGTCACTGCCATCCAAGAAGCAAAGGACCTCAATGCACTACCTTTAGAGGAGCTTCTAGGATCCTTAATGACCCACGAGTTAACAATGAAGCAGCATGTTGAGGAGGAAACAAAAAGAAGAAAAACTCTTGCCCTCAAGACTGCAGAAATGGAAGAGAGCAGCAGTGAAAGTAATGATGAAGATGATGAGGAAACTGCTCTCTTGGCCAAAAAGTTCAGAAGGTTTATGAGAAAAAGGCCATTCATAAAAAGAAATTTGGAGCAAGATTTGAAGGAGAAAAGGATAAGAAAAAGGACAAGGAGAAAGAAAAAGAAAAAGAGCCCTTAGTATGTTATGAGTGCAAAAAGCCAGGGCACTTCAAGTATGACTGTCCTTTGCTGAAAAAGGCCTACAAGAAAAAGAAGAAAGCTTACATGGCAACATGGTCTGATGAATCTTCCTCGTCGAAGAAGATGAGCAAAAGGAAGTTGCCAATATTGTTTCATGGCCAACGACGACGACAACGACAATGAGGTAAGTTCTGAAAACTCAAATGATGATTTTACATTTGATGAAATGTTTGAGGCTTTCAATGAACTTATGATTGATTTTAAATCCTTAAAGAAAAAGTATAAGTTTTTGAAAAATGACAATATTAGTTTAGCTAAAAGTAAAAATGAATTAGCTTTAGAAGTTAAGAACTTAACTAATGAAAAAGAAGAACTTAGGAAAGAAAGAGATAATCTTAATCAAGAAAAAGATTTATTAAAATCTGAAACTAAAAACTCAACTAAAGATTTAAAAGATCAAATAGAAACTTTAGCTTTAGATAAAGAACAGCAAGCTAAAGAAATTGACTCTCTTAAGAAAGATGTTAAAAAATATAAAGACATTGTTGAGAAATTCACTTTAAGTTCAACTAAACTTAACATGATCCTAGATAGTCAAAAAGCTGTTTTTGACAAAGCTGGTTTAGGATATAACACATTAAGAAAACAGAAATCTCTAAAGAATATTTTTATAAAAGCTAACCAAAGTAATATAACTTGTTTTAAATGTAATGAAAAAGGTCACAAATCCTTTGAATGCAAAACGTTAAAAACAACAAGTTAAATATTAAAGCTAAGAAAATATGGGTTCCGAAAGGAACAATTTTTATTGCTGCTAACCATGAAGGACCCAAGAAAGCTTGGGTACCTAAGCATAAAGTTTGATTATATTGCAGGAATGTCTTGTAGCCAAAAGATCAAAGAAAAAGTGGTACCTTGATAGTGGCTGCTCAAGACATATGACGGGTGACAAAGATGAATTCATCACCCTGGAAGAAAAGAAAGGTGGAGTTGTGACGTTTGGCGACAACGGTAAAGGTCAAATTATGGGCCTTGGTAAAGTTCGCATAACTCCATCTATAGTTATTGATAATGTACTTTATGTTAATGGTTTGAAGCATAATCTAATTAGTATAAGTCAATTATGTGATAAAAATTTTAATGTTTCATTTAAATCTTCTTATGCACTGTAACTAATTCTATTGATGATAGCATTGTATTTACTGGTTATAGACATGGCAATGTTTACTTAGTTGACTTAGAAAAATTATCTTTGAGTGATCATTGCTTAATTGCTGACAATGCTAACATAAATGAAATTAGTTGGTTGTGGCATCGTAGATTAGGTCATGCAAGCACACACCTTATTTCAAAACTAATTAAAATGGATTTAGTTAAAGGATTACCTAAATTAGATTTTGAAAATAATAAAATATGTGATGCATGTCAATTTGGAAAACAAACTAGAAGTTCTTTTAAATCTAAAAACATTGTTTCAACTTCTAGGGCACTAGAGCTACTTCACATGGACTTTTCGGACCAACTAGAACCACAAGTCTAGGAGGAAAGAAATATGGTCTAGTGATTGTAGATGATTATTCTAGATATACTTGGGTAATGTTTTTAGCTCACAAAGATGAGACTTTCTCGATTTTCCTGAAATTCTTTAAGAAAGTCACAAATGAGAAAAACACTACTATAGTATCTCTAAGAAGTGATCATGGAACAGAATTTGAAAATCACTTATTTGAAAATTTCTGCACTGAAAATGGAATTAATCATAATTTTTCAGCCCCTAGGACTCCACAACAAAATGGTGTAGTTGAAAGAAAAAATAGGACTCTAGAAGACATGGCCCGTACCATGCTATGTGAAAGCAACTTACCAAAGTATTTTTGGGCGGAAGCAATTAACACAGCATGTTACATCTTAAACAGAGCTTTAATAAGACCAATATTAAAGAAAACACCTTATGAATTATGGAATGAAAGAAAACCAAATATAAAATACTTTCATGCATTTGGATGTAAATGTTTCATTCATAATAATGGTAAAAACAACTTAGGAAAATTTGATGCTAAATCTGATGAAGGAATTTTTTAGGTTATTCAACAACTAGTAAGGCATATAGAATCTTTAACAAGAAAACCTTAGTAGTTGAAGAATCCATTCATGTAGTTTTTGATGAATCTTTAGCAACTGGATCTGAAAAGATTGATGATGAGGAAGATACAAACATAATTGAAAAAGATCTTGAAAAACTTAATATTGAAGTATCTTCTGATCATGAACAAGAGGCTAAAGATGATGATTCACATAAGGACGATGATGTCAATATTGATCATGATGTAGATCTTCCAAGAGACTGGAGATATGCTCATAGTCATCCTAAGGAATTGATTATAGGCGATCCATCTCAAGGAATAAGGACTAGATCATACATGAGAAATATTAGTAATCATCTTGCATTTGTATCACAAATTGAACCTAAAACTATAGAAGAAGCTGAAAAAGATAATAATTGGATGTTAGCTATGCAAGAAGAACTAAATCAATTTACAAGAAATAATGTTTGGACCTTAGTTGAAAGACCTAAAAATCATTCAGTAATAGGATCAAAATGGATTTATAGAAATAAACTAGATGAAAATGGCATTGTAATTAGAAACAAAGCTAGATTGGTTGCTAAAGGATATAATCAAGAAGAAGGTATTGATTTTGATGAAACCTTTGCACCTGTAGCTAGATTAGAAGCCATTAGGCTATTACTTGCATTTGCATGTCATATGAACATTAACTTATTTCAAATGGATGTAAAAAGCGCATTTTTAAATGGATTTATTAATGAAGAAGTTTATGTAGAACAACCACCAGGTTTTGAAGATCACGAATTTTCAAATCACGTTTTTAAATTGCACAAAGCTTTATATGGTTTGAAACAAGCACCTAGAGCTTGGTATGATAGGTTAAGTAAATTCTTAATAGAAAATGATTTTACAAGAGGAAATGTTGATAAAACTTTGTTTTTGAAAAGAAAAGTAAAGATTTACTTGTAGTACAAATATACGTAGATGACATTATTTTTGGTGCTACTAACGATTCTCTTTGTCAAGAATTTGCAAAGTTGATGCAGGGAGAATTCGAGATGAGCATGATGGGAGAACTCAACTTCTTCCTTGGACTCCAGATCAAACAAAGCAAAGAGGGAATCTTTATCAACCAAACCAAATACACAAGAGAACTACTCAAAAAGTTTGGTATGGAAACAATGAAACCCCTCGGAACTCCAATGAGTCCTTCATGCAAGCTGGACAAAGATGAAGAAGGTAAAAAGGTTGATCAAAAGTATTATCGAGGTATAATCGGATCCCTTCTTTATTTAACAGCAAGTAGACCAGATATCATGTTTTCAGTATGTTTATGTGCTAGATTTCAATCTGAACCTAAAGAATCACATTTAATAGCTGTTAAAAGAATTTTAAGATATCTAAATGGAACTAAAAATGTAGGTTTATGGTATTCTAGAGACTCCACATTAAACCTAATTGCATATTCAGATTCTGATTATGCTGGATGTAAATTAGATAGAAAAAGCACAAGTGGTGCATGCCAATTCTTAGGTAGTAACTTAATCACATGGTTTAGCAAAAAGCAAAATTCAGTTGCATTATCAACTACTGAAGCTGAATATGTAGCAGCTGGAAGTTGCTGTGCGCAAATCCTATGGATTAAGCGACAACTTGAAGACTATGGTATCACACTTGATAAAACACCCATAAGATGTGATAACACTAGCGCAATCAACTTAACTAAAAATCCAATTCAACACTCAAGAACAAACACATAGAAATTAGATATCATTTTATAAGGGAACATGTAGCTAATGATGAAATTTGTTTAGATTATGTAAACACTGAAGAACAATTAGCTGACATATTCACTAAACCTTTAAATGAAGAAAGATTTTGTTATCTTAGAGGAGAGTTAGGAATTTGTAATCCTTTTGAATAAATTTTGAAACCTCTAAGGAAATATATCTAGAATTCTTTCAAATTCAAAATCTTAAGGAAATTTTATCTAGAACTCATATCAATTTGATCTCTCAAAGTCCATGATTTTTAATCATACTCAAAGATCAAATTCGGACTTAATTCGGATTCTCTGAATCTTCTAATTTTTCTCTGAAATTGTCCGGGAGCCGACTCGAGAGTATCGGAGTCGACTCGAGTTTCTGCTGAAACTCAGGAGTCGACCCCTCTCTGAGCGAGTCGACTCGAGATCGTGTCCGTGCTCTGTGACTAGTCGCGAGCCGACTCCACACTTTGCGCGAGTCGACTCGACGTGGTCCCAGTCGATTTATTTAGGGCACGAGTCGACCCGACGGACATTTCATTCTTCCAAAATCTTCCAAATCTTCTCCAAAACTTCCCAAAACCCTCCAAACCTCAATTAACCTCTGATTAAACAATCCTTCAAGATCAATGGCACCCAAAACCCGAGGAGCAAGCTCGAGTGGCGCCGGTTTGAAGAGAAAAAGGACCGTCCGACGACCCGTCCGCGAGCCGTCTCGGATTCTTCTTCTACACCCTCGGCTAGTGATCCTCCAGCTCCAGCTCCAGCTCCTACCCCTCAGGTAGATCTTCTAGCCAGTAGGATTGTAACCACAGGAAGGAAAGTGGATTTCGAATTGTTTGAGAATGAGGATTCATCATTGGTAGACAATTAATCGAGATGGGTTTGAGAATTTGTTCTTGGATTGTCCAACCTACCCTGCTTTGTCAAAGAATTTTACAAGAATTTGTCTAGAGGAGATGATGGCTTGGTAGCAAGGTTAGAGGCATTGGTTGAACATTACATCCTCTATTCTTTCTAGATTATTGAATTACCCTTGTCTGGACCTTCTACATTTGCCCCTGAAGATAGGTCTCCTGCTCTCACTAGACTTTTGAACCGAAACTTTGAGGGATTTGAAGAAGTCTTTGCTAGTCAACTACCTTTGAATTAAGACTTCTCCACAACATTTGCAGCAGGATTTTATTTCCCAAGACAGGCCGATTTGACTATGTTTCTGAAGAGATATTTTTGTCATGGATGCAGTTGTTTCTGGGAAACCCATCAATCTACCTAGGATGATTTTGGTATATTGCAGATGTGGGGAAAAAGAAATCAGCTTACCCTATGGCATGATTTTGACTAAATTATTTCTTAGCCAAGGGATTGTGTTCAGTGATAGTGAGCCAAAGAAGGAATTAAGACATACAGATTATTATACTTTGGCTACATTCATCGCATGGGGTTTGTTAAGAAAAATGGAAGTTGGGAGAGAAAGACTGTTACTGAGGACAGAGACTTAGATGCAGAGGCACCCAGACCTTCTTGAGACATTCATCTCCGGAGCCTCCTCAGTGTTCATCTATTCCAGATTCTTCCTGCTCCTGCTTCGGATCCTACCCCTGCTCCTTTGCTCCTGCTCAGTCTTCTTTCATCTGTAGTTTTTCTGATACACAGTTAGATCAACTTCGATCTTTATTCAAGTCTGAGTTAAGTGATCAAGAAAAAGATGAAAGAAGAATTTAATGATAAGTATATGAACTTAAAAGAAGCATTATATTCTCTCAGTGATCGAGTTGCATTGATTGAGTCCACTCTCAGTTCATCTACCGGTTCCTTAAGTGAAAATTTAAAGAATATCTTTGGAGAACTTAAGGACATCTGCGGTGATCGGAGACATACTCCCAAAGCAACGCAGAGCTTCAAGAAAAATTCACTGCTTGTACTTTGTTGATGAAAAACTCAAAGACTATGTTAATTCAATGTGAAGGGATGAAGCAATTGTTGATCAAAATAGAATTACTAGAAGAATTTTTAAGTTTTGATGTAATCTCTTTTGATGTACCAAGTTTACTTTTAATGCAATGTACAAGTTTACATTTCCATGTACTTTCATTTTGAAGTAATGAGAATGTTTGATGCTTCACTTTTGTCTATTCAATTGTAAGTATCCTTGATTTCTTTGAATGAATTCAATTGATAACTTAAATGCTGAATGAATTCGAATGATTTAATCAATTTGATGCTCTGATGCATCTCAACCTTTTTGTTGATTACAAAAAAGGGGGAGAGATTTATATTTAATCGTATATTGCATCATGTAATTCCCAAAAACATATGGCTTAAGTTATTTTTTTTGAATGATTTATAAAATTAAGGTTCATAGGGGGAGCTACCTCATTGAGGGGGAGCCTTTCCATGAACACAAAATTTTGGAATCACAAATTTTTCAATTTTATAATGCATATACTCAATGTTTTTGTCATCATCAAAAAGGGGGAGATTGTTGAGAAATTATTGAAACATAATTGCCCCAACTTTATTGATTTTGATGATTTCCAAAAGCCATGAGTATTAAAGAAAACAATGTGTTTATTATCAAAAACCTTGAGCTTATTCAAATTGAAAGAATGAACTTTCAATGGTTATATCAAATGAGTTTTGAATTAGAAAAGAAGTTTCAAGTATGCTCAAAAGATTTCAAAAAGGAATTTTAATACATTATAATTCAATCGATGAATTCTTGAAACATGTCTTGAATCCATGATAAACGTCATATTTAATGTATTCAAGTCAAATTTATATTTTAAATTAATTGGGACAAGTTTTAAAGTCAATCAGAACATTTTTCTGATTTTTGTATCGGTCCCGAGCCGACTCAAGGGTTTCCGAGTCGACTCCCCAATTTGCCTGAGTTTCTCGAGTCGACCCTTGGTTTTCAAGAGTCGACCCCTGAATTCTTGCGAGCCGACTCCTGTCTGTGCGAGCCGACTCCGCTCAAACAACAGAACCCATGTTTTTTGAGCACTTCTCGAGTCGACTCCCCATTTTCCTCGAGTCGACTCCCGACTTTCAGGAGCCGACACTTATGTTTTCGCGAGTCGACCCTTCAATGCTTAAAATGTTTCTATTTTTGGTAATCGACCTCGAGCCGACTCCCTCAAAGCTCGAGTCGACTCCGCGAATTCTGGGCGCGATTTTTAACGATGACACATCAGCCCCAACGGTAAGATTTTTGAATAACGGCTATTTTTCCTTGTCTCTAACGGATATATTTTTGCAGATTCTATAAATAGAGGAGTTCTTTTCAAATCAAAACAACCAAGAGAAAATCAAAAAGAGAGAAAAGAATATCATTTGAAAAGAGGGAAAAACAGAGCATATTGAAAAATCATTTAGCTCAAAGAAGAGTGTTTCAAAAGGAGTGAAATCCAAGTGAAAGATTCGTCTACTCCTTCTCATCAATCCACAAAGCCAAAAGAAAATCCAAGTGCGTTTCAAAGGTCAAATCTGCGGATTTTCAAAAGAGGAAAAAGCTTCATCTCAACTCCAAAGTCTTCAACGGTCAAGAATCTAGCTGAGGCGTGATTCAACACTTCTAGAGGAGTTGAAGAGAAGAAGGAAGAAAGCCCAAGCATCTACCATCTGCAAAACAATCAGGCTTTTCTAACCTTTATATTTGTACTTCATTTGTATATTGCTCAAGGGGAGCACTTATTGTTCAAACACTATCATTATTATTTGTTTGCTGATTCAATCAGTGGATTGAATTAGTGGAGGTTGGTATACCTCGTTGCAAGCCGGAGTGCTTGTGTTGGGTTAGTTGTGAGCCCTAGAAAAACAACGTGTAGGGTTTTGTGCTGGTAAGCCCGAGTTAAAACCAGCTGGGTTCGTTGTGCACCCGGTAAAACAACAAGTTTGAGTTGTGAGCTTGGAAAACAACTCGGCTGTAATCTAGAGAGATTATAGTGTGGACCCAAGTGAATCTTGGGAGTGGACGTAGGTGTTGGTTGCACCGAACCACTATAAAATTATCTTGTGTTTGCCGTGCCTATTTTCTCTCTCTCTATCTCTTTTATTGCTTGTGTATTGCTTTTAGTTAGCTCACTTGCACATCTTGCTAACTAATCAATTAAGTTAAAAAGTCTTAAATTTTTAAGAACCCAATTCACCCCCCCCCCTCTTGGGTTGCCATCTGGGCCAACACCTTTTCGATTTTCGTTGATATAATCATGGTAATCATATCAAGAATTATGAAAGCAATATGCTGACAAAAATTAAGAAGGCGGGCCTGTAGAAGGCGTACCCTACTGATGATACTTGTGGAGTTTGTCCGAGTTCTATGTCCGAGGGATGGATCTCCCGCTTAGATCTTGTAGTTTGTAGGTGCCAAGTCTGACGACTTCCGTTACTTGGTAGGAGCCTTCCCAGTTCGGAGCTAGCTTTCCTTGCTCTGACGGTTTGGAGACAGATGTTTTCCGAGAACTAGGTTGCTAGGCGAGAAAGCTTTCCCTTTGACCCTGGAGGCATGGTAACGGGCCACTCTTTGCTGGTAGGCAGCTATTCTGATCCATGCTTTTTCTCTGATCTTCTCCACCAGGTCGAGGTTGGTGCGGAGCTGCTCGTCACTGGCTTCCTCCGAGTAGCTTTCCATCCGAGAAGGGAGTCCTATCTCCACGGGGATGACTGCCTCTGTGCTGAAGGCCATTCGAAATGGGGTCTTGCCCGTGGGCACTCTCGAGGTGGTGCGGTAGGCCCATAGGACATGGTGCAACTCGTCTGCCCATCTGCCTCGGGCTCTGGAGAGCCGAGCTTTGATCCCTAGAAGCAAGGTTTGGTTAGTTACCTCGGCTGCTCCGTTAGCTTGCGGATGCCCGACCGAGGTAAGGCGGTGATGGATCCCATGCTCCTCGCAGAACTTACGGAACTTTGGATTGTCGAACTGTTCTCCGTTGTCAGTAATGATGGTGTGTGGGAGGCCAAAGCGGCAGATGATGGATCTCCACACGAAGTCCTTGGCCCGAGCCTCAGTTATCTGAGCAACTGCTTCCGCCTCGATCCATTTGGTGAAGTAGTCGATGGTGACGAATAAAAACTTTCGCTGTCCCGTGGCAAGTGGAAACGGGCCGAGAATGTCCATTCCCCAATTGGCAAAGGGCCAAGCGGAGGAAATGGGGACCAGGCTGGCAGAGGGGAGCCTTTGAATACTGGAGTGTCTTTGGCATGGGTCACAAGTTCGGACGAGGTCGTCAGCATCCTTTTGCATGGTGGGCCAATAGTAACCTTGACGCAGACCTTGTGGCATAAAGACTGGCTCCCCAAATAGTTGCCGCAAATTCCTTCATGTACCTCCCGAAGGGCATAATCAGCTTCAGATGGGCGAAGGCATCTGAACAACGGCATAGAGAAGGACCGCTTGTAGAGCTGGTCGTCAATATGCACATAGTGGGTGGCTTGCAGCTTTAGCTTTCTAGCTTCTCTTCGATTGGCCGGGAGTGATCCTTCTTTAAGATACTTCAGGATGAGGTCGAACCATGATGGTTCGGCCTCAACTTGCATCACTCGGTCAGCTTCCGCAATACTAGGCCTCTCCAAAATCTTCAAATAAAATTTTCGCTCGACGTCCATCGATTCTGCAGTTTCCAGTCGAGATAATAGGTCGGCACGGACATTTTCGGATCTCAGAATCTGAATGATTTCAAATTCAGGGAAATGGGAGAGTAGGCTTCGAACCTCTTGGAGATATCGAACCATATTTGACTCCCGGGCATCAAACTCGCCCGCACGTGACCAGCCTTCAGCTGAGAGTCGGTGAAGGCATTCAACTTCTCTACTTTAAGGTCACGGGCGATTTGGAGCCCGGTGAGCAGAGCTTCATATTTGGCCTCGTTATTGGAGGCTGGGAAGAAGCGGACGCCATATTCAAAAGTCGCCCCCTCCGGGCTGGTGAGGATTAGGCCGGCACCAGAGCAATGGGTGTTGGACGACCCATCGATATAGAGGAGTCACCGGACGTCAGATTTTGGATGCTCGGGGGAGTTGGGAGTGGAGCCGTCCTCCGGATAGTGCATTCGAGCAGGAAATCAGCTAGCACATGAGCTTTGATGGCCGGACGAGGTTGAAACCGAATATCGTGTTCACTTAGCTCAACAGCCCATTTGGTCATCCTTCCCGATGTCTTCGGACGATGGACTACCGCCTTGATGGGCTGATCGGTCAGGACTGTCACAGAATGTGCTTGGAAGTATGGCCGCAACTTTCGGACCGAGGTTATCAAAGCCAACACCATCTTTTCAATCCAGGTATATCTCGTTTCCGCATCTCGGAGCAGTTTGCTGACATAATAAATTGGCTTCTGGGTCTTATTTTCTTCTCTGACCAACATCGAGCCAATGGCGCCTTCCGAGACCACCAGATACAGGAATAATGTTTCTCCAGGATTCGGACTGCTGAGGAGAGGGGGAGAGCCGAGGTACTTTTTGAGGTCTTCGAATGAGTTCTGACACTCGAAAGACCATTGGAAATTCTTAGCCGACCGAAGAGTTTTGAAGAAAGGGAGGCATCTTTCGGCAGACCGAGTTACGAAGCGATTGAGGGCTGCTATTCTTCCAGTCAGGCAATGGACTTCTTTGATAGATGCTGGGGGTGCCATCTGCTGAAGAGCTTGGATCTTCTGGGGGTTAGCTTCGATACCCCGTTGGGAAACCATAAAGCCGAGGAACTTCCTAGAATTAACGCCAAAGGCACACTTAGTTGGGTTGAGCTTCATCCGATATTTGCGGAGCGTTGTGAAGCTTTCCAAGAGATCCTCGATGTGCTGTGATGCTTCTTTACTCTTGACCAGCAAGTCATCGACATATACCTCCATGTTCCGGCCGATTTGCTCTTTGAAAACTTTGTTGACCAGCCTTTGTTAGGTGGCACCTTCATTTTTAAGACCGAAGGGCATAACACAGTAACAGTAAGTACCTCGATCGGTTATGAAGGTGGTCTTCTCTTCATCTTCGATGGCCATCCGGATCTGGTTGTAGCTCGAGTAGGCATCCATGAATGTCAGCATCTGATGACCCGAGGTGACATCTACAAGTTGGTCACTTCAGGGGAGAGGGAAACTGTCCTTCGGGCACGCTTTGTTGAGATCGGTGAAGTCGATGCAAATCCGCCATTGGCCGTTCGACTTCTTTACCATGACAACATTCGACAGCCAACTTGGTAATTCACCTCCCGAATGAAGTTCGCCTTGACAACTTATCAACCTCCTGTTTGATAGCTTTCTGTCGCTCTGAGGTAAAGCTCCTTTTCTTCTGTTTGACGGGATGGTACATCTCGTCCACATTGAGGCAATGGATGAGAACATCAGGGTTGATTCCTGGCATGTCAGAGGCAGACCAGGCGAAGACATCGGCGTTGCTTCGGAGAAAGTCGACAGTTCTCGCTGGAACTCGCCTTTCAGTAGTAACCCGATCTTTATAGTTCGGTCGGGCCAGGCTTCGTCCAGCGGTACTTCTTCCAGTTCTTCGGCTGATTCTCCTCGTTGCTCGGTGAAGTCCTCTCGAGCATCTAGCCCATCAACCCAGGCATCCTGGACTGAAAGCTGGTGACAAAATACTGCCGAGCCATAGTTTGGCTTCCTTGGACAACACCGACTCCCCGCCCAGTGGGGAACATCATAGACAGGTGCAGAATGGAGACGACGGCTCTGAGGGACATTAGGCCGAGCCTCCCAAATATCGCATTGTAGGGTGACCAAAGCTTGGTCACCAGGAAGTCTGTGTGAACAGTGTTGGGAATTGTATCCTAAAGCCAATCATTTGATGATTATGCTAATGTAAATTGTATATAAATTGATATATTAATAAAAGTTATTTGGCAGTTTATTCATTACAAGAACATCTTCTTAATACTCCTGATTGTAATGAAGCCCTTAGGATCTTCTTCACGATAAACGATGATTTATTTTTGAAGGTCCTCAAAAAGGTTCGCGACCATATGATATACTATGATAGAGCCATAGTACTATTAATTATAGGACGTTGTATATCATATTTGTTGGTTGTCCTCTTAACCAAGAAGCGTAGAGACACTGGTATGACATACAGGTGAAAGTGTAGGAGTACATTTTACCGAACGTGACTCATTTCTGGATACTCTACTGTCAAGAGTTAATCCGAAAAGATATAGGTATAAGTATCCTTCAGACCTGAAGATCACAACCAGTGGCTTACAAGCAACTCATTGTACTTAGGTGCCGAACCACTTGAATTTCTAATCCAGCTACGAAAGGTTACTGGGTGCAGTCAAGTACTTGTGGTAGTCAGTTGTGGATCAAGATAGAATTTGACCTATCCCGTTAAAAGGAGAAATGCTTGTGTTTCAATTTAGCAAGACCTTGGCCAAGGCACTTCATGTGAAAGTCACATGATCACTAAAATTGAAATCACTTTATGGATTTGCTATTTAGAGTTGATAGGCTCTTAAGCCATTCTTAGCATTTGTGGTCAAGAGGATAAATTATACGGTAACTGTTTCTTAGGGTTCTTGGAGTTTGCTCGGCAACTCTTCGACCTATTCGGACGTCGGGTTCCATTGCTAGATGGGCACATCGATTAGTATAGAAAGTTATTTCTATGCTACCGGCTTAGCTTCGAACCTAGAGAGTCACACACATAGAAGTTTCCTAGGATGATCTGTTTGCTGATCAACGATTGAGAATTGTATATGATTTAATTAATCAATTTGATTGATTGAATTATCTCAATTGGGTTAAGTACAATTGAATAAGATTCAATTTGGTTTAAGTCTATTAGAAGGACTAGTCAATTTTAAATATTAATTTAAAATTAGACTTGATTTAGATTTAAATAGATTCAGGACTAGCCAAATTTGATTTGGGCTAGGACCATGATCTATGTGGGTTCAGTCCAATAGATTCAGATTAGCTTAAATCAAAAACTAAACCCAAACCTCTCGCATAAGTCTGAGAGATTAAATTCACATATATAATTTAATGTCTTACATTAATCTTCTCCAAACAATTCTGTCGGAATTCTAAAGTGTTAGAATAAATGCGCCTCTTTGTAATTAACCAAGTGCTACGGTTTGACGACTCTTTGGTTTTTACCGAACGTCGGAATTAACCAAGCGCTACGGTTCGACGACTCTTTGGTTCTTTACCGAACGTCGGAATTAAACAAGCGCTACGGTTCGGCATCTCTTTGGTTTTCGCCAAGCAGCGGAATTCTAAATATTAGAATTTAATGGGCTGGCTAAAAAGAGACTATAAATAAAGGACATCCCTCACCAGATTACACAGAAGAACAGAAGAGAAAAACAACGCACGATATGTCGTGAATTGATTTTCTAAAGAATTAAAATAGAAAATCCTGGTGATTCTGGTGCTAACGAAAGTATGGAGGATCCTAGAAGAAGAATTCAAGTGGGAGGATTCAAGATCAGCAAAGTCATTTTCCGTGAGCTAGCACTCTTAGGAATTCGATCATTTGGGGCTTCGCGTGGACGATACTAGAGGCCGGATGATTGAACGGCTGCAGAGCATAAAAGGATTTACCAATTGCCTTCAAGGTAAGTGATATGATCCCTAGATCTTAAGGCATGCTTCAAGATAAGAAGTATGACTTCTTGCCTTGAAGATTAAGACATGATCTTGATAGTTATATTTATATGCATATTTTGGATCAATCGATCCTATATACAAGGCAAAGATATGATCTTGATGCATGTTAGATAGATTAGTACGTAATCTTTAAATTTTTGCATTGATAATTGTTATCAATAATTTAAAACATGCACGCCTCGGAGATTGTTTCTCCCTTAAAATGGTATCAGAGCGTATTGATCTAATTTATTGCATGTAAATTAATGCTCCTATTAATTATGTAATCAAGGCTAAAACAAATCACAGGTCTATTCGATCACAGATGGATTGAAAATCCAAATTACTCATTCAACGAGGTATTCTGTGACATATTGCCGTGATAATTTAAATTGATCTTTGGCTTCAAAATACTGATTATACACACTCTCAAAATATGTTTTATATTTGATACATATTGATGTTGTATAAAAATATGATATTTGCATGTTTAGTATAAAACATAGATATGATATATGATGGCATGATGTCTATGTTATGAAACATACAAATATTTATGAGAGTCTAATTTGAATGTCAAATGTTAATTCATAATCTCTTTAGATATGATCTAAATATAGGAATTATGAGTAGTAACATAATACATGTGATGCTTGATTGAAATATATGACATGTAAACATGAAATATATTTAATCCTTTGGGTTAGCTAAATCGGGTCCATAAAGGGTTAGACCCTAAGGTTTAAATCAACTGGACTATAAGAGTATTTGATCAAATCTAATTAGATTAGGTTAAGAATGCTCTAAATCAAACAATAGTTGTAGTTGATCATGTCCTTCTCTTTGATTAAACCAAATGGAAGTAGATTAGGCTTCGTGGTTAAGCATGAATCTCTTAGATGGTCAAATCAGAATTGGTTAACCATATGATGTCAAGGTGAGTTGGCAAGTTGCTCTAGGATCAACGATCGAATGGTTTTTAATTGGGAGCTACTCGTATTGATGCGTCTTTAACGAGTTAATGGCATATCACTCCCATCGATCTCACTCACCTGGTCAATGTGGTGAACCATTTATGATTCAGATCATTTACCTGATTCGGATTGACCCATGCCTGTAAGGAAATCAGTCTGACTGATTTAGGTGCCACTTAACCTGACTTAATCTTATTTCATTCTACCGATTTCATAGATTCAGTGGAAGAACTTGATTAGTCAATTTATCTATAGATTATTAAATCCTCTAAAATTATTAGGTCCTTAAAATGAAATAGTTATATGATAACTAAATCATAGCCTCCCATTAAGGTGGGTGATAATGAGTCCGATGTCTTGATAATCATTGGAGGCACTCCATGCCTGGTGCTTGTCAACCATTGGAATTATTATTCATTATATGATAAGTCAGCGTAACTATTATATAGACAGTCAGGTGAGTCGAGCTTCACTCGGGCTTGGTTGTCTATTGATAGGTTACACTGATTATATCATTTAATGGTTAGACCTAACCAGAACTTTCAGTGGAGGCACTTCATGCCTGCTGAAGAGGTATATGGGGTAAAACTGAACACTAAGAATTGTTTGGGGAAACAATTGGTTTTGAACCTACTCTTAGATGCATATGGGTTAGCCAAGCTTCACTTGGGTCTGTATGTAGTTTATGTAGATCTTAGTGCCCGCTAAAGAATTAAGAATAATTCTTCGAATTGGGGTGTAGAGCTGCCAATTTAAAAAAAATAGTGGGAGAATCTTTAGACTAAAGTCCAAGTCTTTAGACTGAATCAATTTATATACTAATAAATTTTAGTTTTTCCTTATGCAGAACATGGCCACTAATTTATCATTAAGGTCCCATTGGATAGTGACAAGTTGAATGGTTCCAATTTCAATAGCTGGTTCATAAAACTTAAGATCGTCCTTGAGCATGAGAGGATTCTATATATTCTGAATAATCCTGCACCAAAGATACCTGATGCAAACACCCAAAGTTCTGATAAAGACACTTATCAGAAGTGGCTCAATGATAGAACTAGCGTACGTTGCATTATGCTAGCAGCAATGAACGATGAATTTGGTTGCCGATTCAAGAATGCTCAGCCAGAAGAAATCATTCAAGCATTGAATGAATCTTTCGGCACACCTGACGATGTTAAAAGGAACAAGACTAGTTGTGCTATTTTCAATGCTCGAATGAGGGATGGATCTCCTGTCACTGATCATGTATTGTACATGATCGAGAAGATAGAACTCCTAAGCAAGCTCAGCTTTCCCTTACATGAGCAGTTGGAAAAAGATGCGATTCTGAATTCCTTGCCTCCATCCTTCCGACCTTTCTTTACTCATTTTGGATGACAAAGCCTGCAGTCAACTACCACGGTTTGTTGGGGTTGTTACAGAACTTTGAGAAGGATAATTAGCTCTCTAAGGGTTTGGTTAATGTGGTTGAAGGATCTAAGGTAGGGCGTAAACCCTTTGGAAAAGGGAAGAAAAAAAAGAAATAAAAAGGTGCAACATGCTAGTGTTGGGGAACGCAGAATACCCCCAAGATCACGGCTATATATGAGTAATACAAAAACTTTTACCGTTCTAATCTATGAGTACAAGATCATACCTTCAGATTTGAACTTTGGAACACTTTGATTCGATTGCTCGACCTCAACCTTTTAGCCTTCCGCCGTATTCCCGAAAATACCTTCTTTCTCTCACAAGATGGTGGGATCTCTTGGCCGTCCTAGGGTTTCTTGTTTTTCTTTCTCCAAAAATGTTCTCCCTAGCAACCAACTGAGAGGGTATTTATAGGGCTACAACAGGACCAATAGGCAAATATGAAAAGGACTTCCACGTAATTAAATCTCCCAATCCTACCCCGGGTTAGGATTCAATTACGTAAATTATAATTCATTCCACTAAAGAATTATAATTGTACTCCTAATCATATTCAAATTTATATTTTCGAGCCTTTAATATTAAATACTTATTATCTCCCCACGTTAAGATTACAGATATCCACCAATTAAATTTAATTACTGACAATATAATTTAATTAGCTTTTATTATCCTTGAGACCTATCCACTTAACTTATTTGATGTATCGGATTCAAAATCCACTTGCAAGATTTGATACAATCAAAACTTATAAGCTTCCTCAAGGGGATATCATCAATCCATTTTATCAGGACGTGGTTTCCTTCAACTATTAATATTCACCATATATATAATGTTATTGCCCAACCCACTGAGTTTATTGACTCATATAGAATCTCACTCTATGTGTAATCAAAGCAATAATCACTACATACACGTGTCTAGAAATAGAATTCGAATTAAGAGCATAAGTAATCATAATATTCATGAGGTTTAAATTATTTTATAAAGTCAGTATAAAATAATTAACTCAACTGGGTCCTGTTCAATACACACAAAGTGTACTAGCACAAATAGTTAGAATAAACCATTCCCCGTAGTCAAGACAGCCTACTAAAAATTTGTGCTACAGTTCTACTGATGGTGTGTCCAATTCCATCTAAAACTGTGAACAATAAACTTGTATTCCAAAAGAACCGATGATCTAGTCTTCTGTGTGTAAGCCGTACTCTACACACTAGATCAAATACTCTTTGTAAATACTAGACACATGCACATACATACATTGCTCAAAATGAATTCTCATTAAAATATAAAGACATAACATAAAGCATATCTTTTAGTCTATATCTCTATCAATCTCCCACTTAGACTCAAAGCAATGCTTGTACACATCTAACTCCCATGCCCTCTACATGTCTATCAAAAACTTTCAAAGTTAAACTCTTTGTAAAAGGGTCTGCCAGGTTGTCCTCAGATGTAACCTTGGTCACCAGCACGTCACCTCTTTGCACGATGTCATGTATCAGGTGATACTTACGCTCAATGTGTTTAGTTTTCTTATGGGTCCTGGGTTCCTTCGAATTAGCAACTGCCCCACTATTATCACAATAAAGTGTAATAGGTAATTGCACTGAAGGTATCACACTAAGATCCAAAAAAAAGTTTCTAAGCCAAACAGCCTCTTTTGCAGCCTCAGATGCAGCCACATACTCAGCTTCCATGGTAGAGTCAGCAACACAAGTTTGCTTCACACTTCTCCAACTAATGGCTCCACCACCCAAAGTGAACACATATCCCGAGGTTGATTTCCTAGATTCATTATCTGATTGGAAGTCCGAATCTGTATATCCTATAGGCATAAGACTATCTGCTTGGTAAACTAACATATAATCTTTAGTCCTTTTCAGGTACTTAATTATATGTTTTACTGCAGTCCAATGTTCTCGCCCAGGGTTAGACTGAAATCTGCTAACCATGCCTACGACAAAACAGATATCAGGTCTAGTACATAGCATAGCATACATTAGGCTTCCTACTGCAGAAGCATAAGGAACTGCCTTCATACTTTCTATCTCTTCAGGTGTCTTAGGACACTGATCCTTAGATAGAGAAATTCCATGCCTGAAAGGAAGAAATCTTTCTTGGAATTATGCATACCAAACCGGGTGAGAATTTTATCGATATAAGTGGCTTGAGATAAGCATATCATCCTTTGCTTGCGATCTCGCAAAAGCTTGATCCCTAGGATGTGACTTGCTTCTCCCAAGTCCTTCATATCAAATTGTCCAGATAACCATACCTTGACCGAAGATAACACTCCTATATCGTTTCCAATAAGTAAGATGTCATCCACATATAGCACCAGAAATACCAAAGTTTTTCCATCACGCTTCTTGTACACACATGACTCGTCAGGACTTTGATCAAAACCATAAGATTTAATAGCTTGATCAAAATGAGTATTCCAAGATCTAGATGCCTGCTTAAGTCCATAAATGGACCTCTTAAGCTTGCACACCAAGTGCTCCTGGCCTTTTACTATAAAACTGTCTGGTTGCATCATGTAAATGCACTCGTCAAGATTTCCATTAAGGAAAGCTGTCTTGACATCCATTTGCCAAACTTCGTAATCGAAATGAGCTGCAATGGATAAGAGAATCCGGATAGACTTAAGCATAGCTACTGGTGAAAAGGTTTCCTCATAGTCGATCCCTTCTTTCTGAGTAAAACCTTTTGCAACTAGCCTAGCCTTGAAGGTTTCCACCTTCCGTTGCTCCTCTCTTCTTCTTATAGATCCACTTGCATCCGATGGGTTTTACTCCTTCGGATGGTTCTACAAGATCCCAGACCTGATTAAAGTGCATAGACTCTATCTCTGATTTCATAGCATTTTGCCAAAGAGTTGCATCTTTATCCTGTAATGCTTCATTGTAGCTACTGGGTTCAGTATCCAGTTCATCAGAGATTCTGTCATATGACTCTCCAAGGAACATATACCGTTCAGGTGGATTTACAACCCTCCCACTACGACGAGGCACAACCTGATTGTATGTGCTTGTAGTAATACGATCTGACTCTGATCCTTGTGCTCCATCAACCTGCACTGGTTCTGAAACTGGTGCATTAATGGTATCCTTTTGTACCAGTTCAGGGTCAGTTCGTGTTACTATACTTCTCCCACTATGAATAGTTAATGGGAAGTTTGGGAACCCACTTTCTTGTGGTGTTTCTGCTTGTACTATTGGTATTAAAGGAGCCAGTCTAGTTTTATCGCCTCTCAACTCTTCTAGAGCAATTTTACTTCTGGGTTTGTGGTCTATAATATAGTCTCCTCTAAGAATCGGCATTGGTGCTAACAATGACCTTCTGATCCTTAGGACAATAAAATAAACCACCTTTTGTTCCTTTAGGATATCCAACAAAGAAGCATACATCTGTCCTTGATTCCAACTTATCTGGTTTGCCTTTTAGTACATGTGCTGGACAACCCCAAACCCGAACATGTCTTAGACTAGGCTTGCGCCCAGTCCACAGTTCTGTGGGTGTCTTAGGTACTGACTTAGATGGTACCAAGTTAAGAATATATGCAGCTATCTCTAATGCATATCCCCAAAACGAAATAGGTAAGTCTGAATAACTCATCATAGATCTAACCATATCCATAAGAGTCCTATTCCTTCTTTCAGCTACACCATTCTGCTATGGCGTACCAGGTGCAGATAACTGGGATTCAATCCCAGCATCTAATAAGTAATCTGTGAACTCCCCTAAGAGGTACTCGCCACCACGATCGGATCGTAGTGTCTTGATATTTTTACCATGACGGTTCTCCGTTTCTGCCTTAAAAATTTAAATTTTCAAAGCATTCAGACTTACGACGCATCAGATAAATATACCCATATCTTGAGTAATCATCAATAAAAGTGACAAAGTACTCAAAACCACCTCTAGCCTGGATGTTCATTGGGCCACACAAATCAGAGTGAACCAATTCTAATATCTCCTTAGCTCTATTGCCTTTGGCCGAGAATGGCCGCTTGGTCATTTTTCCTTCTAAGCAAGATTCACAGACCGGTAGTGCCTCTACTTCCAATGAACCTAATGGTCCATCTTGAACCAGTCTAGAAATCCGTCTTAGATTTATATGACCTAGGCGCAAGTGCCAAAGATAAGTTTGATTCATTTCAGAAGGATGTTTTCTCTTACATGGTCTATTATGGTATTCACTTCATTTAGTTGCACAGTAGGAGAAACATGATTAATAATATAAAGACCATCCACCAATGTACCAGAACAGATAAAATGTTTATTTTTCTTAATAACAACGGAGTCATTAAAATAAACTGAATATCCATCATCAACTAACTTAGAAACTAAAATTAAATTCCTTCTAATTGAAGGTACAAAAAATAGTCCTTTAATATTAAAATCCTATTTCTACTAAAAGAAAAGCTAAAATCTCCACTGCAACTACTGACACTCTCGTGCCATCTCCCAGAAATATGTAAATCTCCCATCACTTAGCTGCCGGGTCTGCTGGAACCCCTGCAAAGAATTGCAAACATGATTAGTGGCTCCTGTATCTACACACCAGCCACTGGTAGATAACACACTAAACAAGTTTCAACTACAAGTGAATGAGATATACCTCTAGCCTATTTCCTGGCAAGCCAAACTGGACACTGCTGCTTCCAATGACCTGGCTGCTTGCAAACGAAGCACTTTCCCTTCTTTTTTATTTCCCCATTGGGCTGTGGGGCCTGATGCTGTTTCTTTTTCTAAACCTTTTTCTTCTTCTTAGCATGAGACTTCGAAGAAGAACCTTTTTCAGTAACCATAGCAACTGCAGGCTTCTTAATGAAACTCTCTGCTACCTGAAGTTCTTTAAGTAGCTCTGCCAGTGAAAAATTCATTTTGTTCATAGTATAATTTAGGCAGAACTGCTTAAAAGAAGCAGGTAGGGACTGGAGAATGATATCAACCTGGGTTTCCCATCCATCTCCACTCCAAGGATCTCCAGTTCATTCAGAAGACTAATCATCTTTAGAAAATGATCCCTGACAGGAGTTTTTTCAGCCATATTAGTGTTCATCAGTTCTTTCATCGCAGTCTGCCTAGCCGCACGACTCTGATCCCCAAACATTTCTTTGAGGTTGAACATCATGTCATAGGTAGAAGGCATAGATTGATGCCAACATGTAACACCGCACCATCTCATCAGCCTTAATCCACTTACGGTAAGCTTGGGACTCCTCATCTGAAGCCCTTTCATCGGGCTCTGCGGGACAGACCTGAGTGAGCACATACTTGTACCCTTCTGCAGTTAACACTATATCCAGGTTTCTTTTCCAATCAATGTAATTAGGACCAGTCAATTTGTTTTCTTTGAGTATCACAGCAAGTGGATTGAAAGAAGACATTTTAATCCTGAGAATCATTCATACATCAAATAAGATATAATGAGCAATAAACTTTAAATTCAAAATTATAAGTAGGGCCCCTCAACCACTACAAAATAAAAGAATTTGCCAGTAGCCTAGTACATTTTGAATAGTATGCCTCGATGGGAGGACGTCTACTACTCATCATTTATCTAGATAGATAAAACCTATTAATTTTACTATCTAGGTAAAAGGTAACATACCAAGTAAAATTAATTAGCTGGCTAAATTTGGTCATATAAATATTTGTAGTGACTCCGATGGGGAGGATACTAATATTTATACCTAAGTGTATACCATCACTCAATCCTAGATCCATTGTCCCATGGTGGATCCCTCAGATGGAGAGGTAATCCAACATTAACAATTATTAGGGATTATTCTTGGTGAGCTGGCAATCAATTTTATCCTATGGGGAGGAAAGCACTAATGCCAACACGTAAAATTAACTACCTCACCAATAAACAAGTGATGGGACCATGGGATTTAAATGTGATTAATTCCCTCTCCCACTTAGTTATTTAAACAATATTTTGAGGGTTATAAAACTTGTGTTTGATTATCTTATAAATTCAAAATCCCATAGTAGTGGTCGATATATATATATATATATATATGCAACAAATAAAACTCTTAATTCCCTTAATTAAAAAAAATTAAATTAAAATTGGGAATAAAATTTACTCTCTAGTTGCCCATATTCACACTAGTCTTGGAATTTCGAATATATATCAAAACATAAACAGCAAGTGATTATCCAATTAACCATGTTCTCCTAGTTATAGAACAAAAGGATAAACAATCAAGTATGCAAGATAAATAAAATTCCTGTTATTATGGTCAAAATTCTCCATGCAGATGAAGATCCCCATTGCACCATGATTGCTACTTTGCTTGATGATTTGCCGCTTCGCATACGGGGATCTGGGGGCTAGCCCCCAGCGGGGTTTGGGGCAGCGCCCCAAAACCTGAATGAAATCAACTCCTTCCGATTCCTTTGCGCTTCGGATTTTTCTTCAGAATCCTGATCCTGCAACGGATTCTCCTTAGAATCCTATCATGCAACAGATTCTCCTTAGAATCCTATCTGCAACAGATTCTCCTTAGAATCCTATCATGCAACGGATTCTTCTTAGAATCCTATCTGCAACGGATTCTCCTTAGAATCCTATCATGCAACGGATTCTCCTTAGAATCCTATCTGCAACAGATTCTCCTTAGAATCCTATCATGTAACGGATTCTCCTTAGAATCCTATCCTGCTTTTTGCAGTAGGTCTTCTTCTTCCATCAGAGCTGCACCAGATTACATAAATCCTATGCCTCCATGTAGGAGTTTACATGCTACGTATTTACAATCACAAAGCTCTCAAAAAACCGGAGCAAACATGCTATGAAATATTATAATGATCCTACGCCTCCTTAAACCGGAGTATACAAAACAGATCTAAGTAATATTAAATCAAAACATATACATTCATGTGACCATAATAATAGGATAGAAACCTTCAAAACAACGTTAGCAGCAAGGACGATCTATCTTATGCATGCATATACCGATTAATGGAGAACATGGCCGTATTATTCATATACAGTATTAGCCGTGGCTCTAATACCACTGTTGGGGAATGCGGAATACCCCCAAGATCACGGCTATAGCTATATGGGTAATACAAAAAACTTTTACCATTCTAATCTATGAGTACAAGATCATACCTTCAGATTTGAACTTTGGAACACTTTGATTCGATTGCTCGACCTCAACCTTTTAGCCTTCCGTCGTATTCCCGAAAATACCTTCTTTCTCTCACAAGATGGTGGGATCTCTTGGCCGTCCTAGGGTTTCTTATTTTTCTTTCTCCAAAAACGTTCTCCCTAGCAACCAACTGAGAGGGTATTTATAGGGCTACAACAGGGACCAATAGGCAAATATGAAAAGGACTTCCCACGTAATTAAATCTCCCAATCCTACCCCGGGTTAGGATTCAATTACGTAAATTACAATTCATTCCACTAAAGAATTATAATTGTACTCCTAATCATATTCGAATTTATATTTTTGAGCCTTTAATATTAAATACTTATTATCTCCCCACGTTAAGATTACAGATATCCACCAATTAAATTTAATTACTGATAATATAATTTAATTGGCTTTAATTATCCTTGAGACATATCCACTTAACTTATTTGATGTATCAGATTCAAAATCCACTTGCAAGATTTGATACAATCAAAACTTATAAGCTTCCTCAAGGGGATATTATCAATCCATTTTATCAGAACGTGATTTTCTTCAACTATTAATATTCACCATATATATAATGTTATTGTCCAACCCACTGAGTTTAATTGACTCATATAGAATCTCACTCTATGTGTAATCAAAGCAATAATCACTACATACACGTGTCTAGAAATAGAATTCGAATTAAGAGCATAAGTAATCATAATATTCATGAGGTTTAAATTATTTTATAAAGTCAGTATAAAATAATTAACTCAACTGGGTCCTGTTCAATACACACAAAGTGTACTAGGATAAATAGTTAGAATAAACCATTCCCCGTAGTCAAGACAGACCTACTAAAAATTTGTGCTATAGTTCTACTGATGGTGTGTCCAATTCCATCTAAAACTGTGAACAATAAACTTGTATTCCAAAAGAACCGATGATCTAGTCTTCTGTGTGTAAGCCGTACTCTACACGCTAGATCAAATACTCTTTGTAAATACTAGACACATGCACATACATACATTGCTCAAAATGAATTCTCATTAAAATATAAAGACATAACATAAAGCATATCTTTTAGTCTATATCTCTATTAGCTAGGACATCTATAAGGGGTCAGATGCAGAAGAAGAAAGTTGATAAAAGTCAAGCTGAATGCTTTCACTGCAAGATGCAAGGGCACTGGAAGAGGAACTGTCCTCTTTACATTGCCACACTTGATCAAAACAGGCCAAAGAAGAAAAAGGAGCAAGATGTTGCTCAACAAGGTATTTATATGATAACACCTTGTAATTTTTCTGTATATGATAATCAGACCTGGGTATTGGATACCGGGAGTCCTTTTAACATTTGCAATTCATTGCAGGGACTACAGGTCACCAGAAGATTTGAGGACAATGAAAGATTCCTTAATGTCGGCGATGGAAGATTAGTTCCAGTTCTGGCATTAGGAGTTCTTGAAATAGTTTTCAATAGAAATGTCATTATACTAAATGATTGTCATTTTTGCCCAACGTTCTTGTTGAACGTAATTTCTGTAGGCCTTCTGGCCAAAAGTCATTATGAAATTTCAATAAAGGATGTTACTTTGAATATCATTATGAATGGAGTCACTGTAATGACTGGGCATTTATCTAATGGCATTTATATATTATCACAGCCTGTGAATGTAGTGTACAATTCAAGTAAGCGCCCTAGAACAACTGATGTCACAGACATTTATCTTTGGCACCATCGGCTGGGTCATATCAATAAGAACAGATTAAACAGTTAACTCAGGAGGGCATCCTTCGAGTTGATGATTGTGAATCATTAACTACCTGTGAATCCTGTCTTCTTGGTAAAATGACCAAGTCATCTTTTACTGAAAAAGGTGAAAGAGCCAAAGAGCTATTGAGTCTAGTACATACTGATGTATGTGGACCAATGAGCACTTGTGCCAAAGGTGGATATTACTACTTCATTACTTTTACAGACGACCTTTCTAGGTTTGGTTATGTCTATCTTATGAGACATAAATCTGAGTCGTTTGAAATGTTCAAACTATATCATAAAGAAGTAGAAAAACAAACAGGAAAATGTATTAAGACCCTTCGATCAGATCGAGGAGGCGAATACCTTTCCAATGAATTTGTGACATATTTAAGAGAGAATGGATTCTCTCCCAATGGACTCCTCCTGGAACACCGCAGCATAACGGTGTGTCGGAAAGAAGGAATCGAACTCTGTTAGACATGGTTCGGTCCATGATGGGTTTTGCAAGCTTGCCAATATCATTTTGGGGATACGCATTAGAATCAGCTTGTCATATTCTTAATAAGGTTCCAAGTAAGTCTGTTTCTAAAACTCCACATGAGATGTGGTATGGACATAAACCGGTTATTACCTATCTGAGAGTCTGGGGGTGTCCGGCTTATGTGAAACGTGCAAAATCAGACAAACTTGAACCCAAATCTGACAAATATTTTTTCATCGGCTATCCGAAAGAAACCAAAGGATATTACTTCTACAATACTGAAGAACAAAAGTTGTTCATTAGTAATAGAGCAGTTTTTCTTGAAAAGGAGTTCCTTAGTGAAGGAACAAATAGCTCTAATGTTGAAACTTGAGGAAGTTCATCAAGTAGAAGGAACAACACAAACCAGTGAACCCTTAGAATCTGAGTTGATTAGATCAAACTCAAAACCCATTTTAGATGCACCATTAAGGCGATCTGGTAGAGTACCACATCAACCGGACAGATACTTAGGTTTCTTGGTCCAGAACGATGATCCTGTTGAACTCGATGAGAACAACGAGGATCCGATCACCTATATGGATGCTATGCAAAGGACTGACTCTAATAAATGGCTTGATGCCATGAAATCCGAACTTGATTCCATGAAGGACAATAATGTATGGACATTAGTTGACCCACCCGAAGGGATAAAACCCATAGGGTGTAAGTGGGTTTTCAAGAGGAAAAGAGGCGCAGACGGAAAGGTTGAGACCTATAAAGCACGTCTGGTTGCTAAGGGGTATCGTCAACGTTATGGTATTGACTATGACGAAACGTTTTCTCCTGTGGCAATGCTGAAATCCATTCGGATTATGCTAGCTATAGCAGCACACTTCGATTATGAGATTTGGCAGATGGATGTTAAAACCGCTTTTCTAAATGGTGATTTAGAAGAACAGGTGTATATGATACAGCCTGAAGGTTTTATATCTGAAGACGAGTCTAAAGTGTGCAGGCTACAGAAGTCTATTTATGGACTTAAGCAAGCATCTAGGAGTTGGAACATACGATTTGATAAAGTGATCAATCTTATGGCTTTATTAAGAATAAAGAAGAACCTTGCATTTATAAATGGGCTAACGATTCCGTTATTGTATTTCTTGTATTATATGTGGATGATATTCTCTTAATCGGGAATGATATCCCTGCATTACAAGGAATAAAGACATGGTTATCATCACAATTCTCCATGAAAGATCTGGGAGAAGCATCATACATCCTAGGGATGAAGATCTATAGAGATAGATCTAAGAGGATGCTTGGTTTATCCCAATCTACGTACATTGACACAGTGCTAAAGAGGTTTAGCATGGAGAATTCCAAGAAAGGCTATCTTCCGATAGGCCATGGAATTCATCTTTCTAAGAAGGATTGTCCGACAACTCCTAATGAAAGAGAACGTATGAGTCGAATTCCATATGCTTCGGCAGTGGGATCGATTATGTACACCATGACATGTACAAGACCAGATGTGGCATACTCACTAGGAGTAGTGAGTAGATACCAATCTGATCCAGGAGAAAAACACTGGCAAGTTGTTAAGACAATCCTTAAGTATTTGAGAAATACTAAGGACCAGTGGTTAGTCTATGGAGAGTCTGATTTGAAACTTGTTGGATATACTGATTCCAGTTTCCAATCAGATCATGATGATAGCAAAAGTGTATCGGGTTTCGTGTTTATCCTAAATGGTGGAGCTGTTTGCTGGAAAAGTTCCAAGCAACATACAGTGGCAGATTCGGTGTGCGAGGCAGAGTACATCGCTGCATCAGATGCTGCGAAAGAAGCTGTGTGGCTGCGAAAGTTCATCTCCGAGCTTGGAGTGACACCTTCCATAGATGGACCAGTCCTGTTGTACAGTGACAGCACTGGTGCCATAGCTCAAGCAAAGGAACCACGAGCACATCAGCGCACCAAGCACATACTGCGCCGGTTTCATCTTATTCGAGAGATTGTAGACCGAGGTGACATAAATCTTCAGAAGATTGATGGAAAGGAAAACCTAGGTGACCCATTTACTAAAGCACTCAGCATCAAGGAGTTTGACAACTATAAGTTGAAGATGGGTATTAGATACTGTAATGAGTGGCTTTAGGCTAAGTGGGAGTTTGTTGGGAATTGTATCCTAAAGCCAATCATTTGATGATTGTGCTAATGTAAATTGTATATAAATTGATATATTAATAAAAGTTATTTGGCAGTTTATTCATTACAAGAACATCTTCTTAATACTCCTGAAAGTAATGAAGCCCTTAGGATCTTCCTTCACGATAAAGGAGGATTTATCTTTGAAGGTCCTTAAAAAGTTCGCGACCAAATGATATACTATGACAGGGCCATAGTACTATCAATTATAGGACGTTGTATATCATATTTGTTGGTTGTCCTCTTAACCAAGGAGTGTAGAGACACTGGTATGACATACAGGTGAAAGTGTAGGAGTACATTTCACCGAACGTGACTCATTTCGGATACTCTACTGTCAAGAGTTAATCCGAGAAGATATAGGTATAAGTATCCTTCAGACCTGAAGATCACAACCAGTGGCTTACAAGCAACTCATTGTACTTAGGTGCCGGACCACCTGGATTTCTAATCCAGCTACGAAAGGTTACTGGGTGCAGTCAAGTACTTGTGGTAGTCAGTTGTGGATCAAGATGGAATTTGACCTATCCCGTTAAAAGGAGAAATGCTTGTGTTTCAATTTAGCAAGACCTTGGCCAAGGCACTTCATGTGAAAGTCACATGATCACTAAAGTTGAAATCACTTTATGGATTTGCTATTTAGAGTTGACAGGCTCTTAAGCCATCCTTAGCATTTGTGGTCAAGAGGATGAATTATACGGTAACTGTTTCTTAGGGTTCTTGGAGTTTGCTCGGCAACTCTTCGACCTATCCGGACGTCGGGTTCCATTGCTAGATGGGCACATCGATTAGTATAGAAAGTTGTTTCTATGCTACCGGCTTAGGTTCGAACCTAGAGAGTCACACGCATAGAAGTTTCCTAGGATGATCTATTTGCTGATCAACGATTGAGAATCGTATATGATTTAATTAATCAATTTGATTGATTGAATTATCTCAATTGGGTTAAGTACAATTGAATAAGATTCAATTTGGTTTAAGTCTATTAGAAGGACTAGTCAATTTCAAATATTGATTTGAAATTAGACTTGATTTGGATTTAAATAGATTCAGGACTAGCCAAATTTGATTTGGGCTTGGACCATGATCTATGTGGGTTCAGTCAATAAATTCAGATTAGCTTAAACCAAAACTAAACCCAAACCTCTCGAATAAGTCTGAGAGATTAAATTCATCATATAGAATTTAATGCTTGCATTAATTTCTCCAAACGTCGAATTCCATTTCGTCTCTTTGGTTTTTCCGAACGGAATTAACCAAAACGACTCTTTGGTTTTCCGAACATCGGAATTAACCAAGCGCCGGTTCGGCGTCTCTTTGGTTTTGCCAATGGAATTCTAAATGTCAGAATTAATGGGCTGGCTAAATGAGACTATAAATAGAGGACATCCCTCACCACAGAAAACAAAGAGAAAAATAACACGATATGTCATGAATTAATTCTAAAAATTAGAATAGAAAATCCTGGTGATTCTGGTGTTAGCGGAAGCCTGGTGGATCTAGAAGGAAGATTCAAGTGGAGGATTCAAGATCAGCAAAGCATTTTTCCGCGAGCTAGCACTCCCGGAAATCCGATCATTCGGGGCTTCGCGTGGACGATACTAGAGGCCGGACGATTGAACGGCTGCAGAGCAAAAAGGATTTACCTACTGTTTTAAGGTAAGTGATTTGATCCCTAGATCTTAAGGCAGGCTTCAAGATAAGAAGTATGACTTCATCTTGAAGATCAAGATATGATCTTGATATTTTATTTATATGCATATTTTAGATCAATCGATCCTATATATAAGGCAAAGATATGATCTTGATGCATGTTAGATAGATTAGTATGTAATCTTTAAATTTCCACATTGATAATTGTTATCAATAATTTAAAACATGCATGCCTCGGATATTGTTTCTCCCTTCAAACAGTAGCCACAAGGGGCCATATTCCTGCCCGAACCGTCAAAGTTACGACCCTTTCTGGGATGATAACGTCACCGGTGAACCCCATCAAGGTGGAGTCCACGGCTCGAGATATCATGAGCAATTTCATCTTGGTAAACACATCAAGGTATAGAACATTTACGGAGCTTTCACTATCAACAAGAATCCAACTTATATCATAGTTATTTAAATTGAGAGATATAACTAACGCGTCGTCATGTGGGAATTGTATCCCTCGGAGATCTTCGTCGGAGAAGGAGAGCTCACCCGTTCGTGCTTTCTTCAGCGCCGAACCTTCTTCATCATTCTTAAAGTTCGACGAACTACCGGCTTCTTCAATCACATTGATATGGCCGATCACGGGTGGATTTGGAGGAGGAGGAGGCTGCTGAAGTTCGGGCTGGCGATCACCCCCTTTTCCTGGCTCGGGTGCCCTCCTGAATTGATTCAGTCGGCCCCACTGGATTAGCCTCTCAATTTGTTCTTCAACTGCCAGCATTCCTTGGTGTCATGGCCATGCTCCCGGTGATAGCGGCAGTACTTGGTGGGGTCTCTCCGGGTTGGGTTCCCTCGGAGAGGAGCTGGTCGGGGAAGCTGGCGCTCTATCTCCATGAGGATTTGCGCCCTAGGAACAGTGAGCGGGGTGTATCGGTCCAACCGCCTAGGCAGGCTCCGGGAGCGATTCCTTGGCGGCGGCGGGAGAGCTCTTTGGCGACGAGGTGGGCTTGGCTGGCGAGTAGGTCGATGCCTGTCCGAGCCCTTGGATTCTTTCTTTTTTGCCAGCTCGGCGCGGGCAGCCCTCCATGATTCTTCGACTCTGGCATATTTGTCTGCCAGGGCCATCATATCGGAGAGGTTCGGGGGGTAACTGACCTCCATTGCCAGGTAGAAGTCGCTCTCCTTCGAAACTCCACCCGCTAGGATGGACATAGCCACCTCATGATTAAGGTGGTCCACCTCTAGAATGGCCTTATTGAAGCGGCCAAGGTAATTCCTCAAGGACTCCCCCCCTCTCTGCTTAACTTAAGAGAGGGAGTCGGATCTTTGTCGGTGACGGCGGCTGCTGACGAACTGACCGATAAAAAGATGACTTAGCTTGTCGAACGAATCAACGAAACCCGGTTTCAGAGCGTTGAACTAGGTTCGAGCGGACCCTCTAAGGGTGGAGGGAAAGGCACGGCACAGGATCACATCTAATGCCTCGTGGAACATCATGATCGATCGAAAACTGCTGAGGTGATCATCGGGATCGGAGGAGCCATGGTAGGGCTCAATGGCGGGCAGCTTAACATGAGAGGGAATCACTTCCTCCATGATCCCCTTAGAAAAGGGGATACCTGCTCCGCCTTAGGCTGAGGTGGATGAGCTTGCTTGGCGGCGTCCAACTCCTGACGCATCTCCCAGAGCTGCCGACGGATCTCCTCTTTAGACATAAGAGGAGGGGCCGGGCGAGGAGAGCACGGAGATGGCATCGAATCATGGCGGGAGGACTCCGGAGAGAGGGACCGGGCCCGCTGAGATCTGGAAAGATCCCTGTCGCAGCCCCCTTGCGGGACTGGTCTGGCCTCTTTGGTCGGTGTGGGGGGTCCGCGGCTCCATGCGAACCAGAAGAAGAGGTGGCCGGAGAAAAAGGGGTTGCGGCCTCCTCAGGGAGGCGTGGAGCAGGGGCAGCTGCAAGGCGCTCCTGAACCAGATGGGTCAAGGCTTAGACCTGCTGGACCAGTGTGGCAAACTGGTCCTGTGTCACTGGGACAGCCGGTGGTGACAGAGTCTCAGTTGGTGGCGGCAGCGGCGCCATGCTACTCATCGGATCAGTTCTCTGGGAGGCGACCTGGTCCTGGGCTTCAGAAGTCGCTCTTCTCCGATTAGCAATTAGAGAGGTTCTCTTTCGGATCGAGATCCTTGTCTCCTTTCTTCAAGTTTTAATGGGACTTGAGGCCCTCCTCTAGCGCCAATCTGTTGTTGCTGAAATCCGTCCTCCGAATCGGCATGAAGGGGCTTCGAGATGGGCTTTCTCCTGGGCGGACCTGCAAGATAGTCCTCACGCGAGAAGGCGTTGGGGGTGACCCTCTGCGGAAGACCCTCCGATGCTCAAGTCAGTGGAGATCAACAGTCTACAGAAATGAGGAGAAGGCTCTCGCCGGAGAGTTTCTTTCAAGGGCTTCGAGCGGAGCGGCAATGGCGGAAGCAAAGCCAGAGAGAGGGAGAGAGAGAGAGAGTGAGCAAGTGCTCAAGGGGAGAGCGCCCCCCTTAGGGGGTCTGGAGCTGTGGTATTTATAGAGGATCACCTGGTTGTTTGGGGGGCGTCGTGGGTCTGAAGGCTGTTGAGATTCGAATCCAGTCTGTTATAAGATCGGTAGGATTCACATCCGGTTAGTTAGAGGATCGACGGCTGGGAGAGCTTGTTAATGTCTCGGGATTTGGTGGGAGCATAGGCCCCAGGGCCCTAGGCCACTTTCAGATATGATTTCTGTTTTGAATCTTAAGGATTTAAGCTTTCCCGTGCCAAATTCCGCAGAGGGGGTTGATATCGCTCGGACTGGGCCGAGCTATAGGGACAGCTTGGCGGGCGAGGCCAAGAAGCGAGATAGCTCGACTAGGGCTGAGAAACAAGATAGGCTGGCTGGGAGAGCTAGAAGGCGATAGACGATAGCTTGGCTGGGGCCGAGAAATAAGATAGGTCGGCTGGAGGAGCCGGAGGGCGATAGTCGATAGCTCGGCTGGGGCTGAGAAATGAGATAGGTCGAGGGAAGGCGATAGACGATATAGCTCGGCTGGGGCCGAGAAACAAGATAGGTCGGCTGAAGGAGTCGGAAGGCGATAGACGATAGCTCGGCTGGGGAGCCGGAAGGCGATAGACGATAGCTCGGCTGGGGCCGAGAAACAAGATAGGTCAGCTGAAGGAGCCGGAAGGTGATAGACGATAGACGATAGCTCGGCTGGGGCCGAGAAACAAGATAGGTCGGCTGGAGGAGCCGAAAGGCGATAGACGATAGCTCAGCTGGGGCCGAAAAATGAGGTCCATACCTCGAAAATCCCTACTCGGTGAGGGGCTAGGGCGCTGACTTGTTCCTGACGAATGTCTCATAGCGAGTAAAAATCGGGACTAACCTTAGCAGCATATACGATTATTGATACGTAACGATTTTACCCCTCAATAGTATGCATTTATACTAATAGATATGCACTTAGTTTTTTTAAAATAAGATTACACAATTAGATTTTGACTTTGTATACGCTTGTCTATTCCTGTATGTACTTAGTCCTCTCGCTTTTTAGGGTCAGAGAAAAAGGCATCGGAGATTTGTATGCGAATAAGTAGTGGATTAACTTCCAAATGCATGGAAGAAAACGATAATTTATTAAGCAATAATTCCCAAACTACATGCGCACATAAGCTTGTGCAGTGTGCACCGAATGAAAAGTGCACGCAACGCTTAACGAGATCACCACGTGTTCGATCTTATGCGGACCTCGAAGTAGACTTTGAGCCGACAGAAACAGAACCGGATCCGGCCCGGTAGCCGTTGTATGGCTCCGCATCGGAATCCGAACCATCCGAGCCGGAGAACAGCTCCGACAAGCGATTCCTCACGTCTTCCGGCGAGAACTTCACCACCGCCGAGTCGTCCAGCAACGCCCGGCACTTCTCGTAGAAACGCCAATACGCCGGCAGGATCATCCCCTGGATCACCGCCCTCGCCTCCTCCCTCATCTCAACGTCCGCCACCACCCACTCCGCCTGGCTCAGCCAAGCTTCCTCAAGACTCGCGTTGAATGCCCGCATCCGTTCCTGCGCCTCCGCCGGCGCCACCTGCCCCGCCGGTATCGCCGCCGCCACCTTGCTCCATCCCAGCCGCTCGAAGTTTGACGCATAGTGTTTGGCCTTCGCCGCGTGCAGCGCCGCCCACTCCTCGCCTAGAAGGTGCTTCAGTCGACTCCCCCGAACCTTGTTCACTATATACTGAAGGTTGTTGGCGAGGAAAAGGTAGGACAGCGACACCTCCCGGTAGAACCCTGCCTTGCCGTCCAGCTGGCAGAGGAGTACAAGAACGAGCCATGCGAGCCGGACGGCGACCGGAGACGTGGGCCTCTCGTCGGAGTTCGAGGTGGAGGAGGCGGAGGCCTGCGAGGTGTCGAAGAAAAATTCGGGAAGCGAGGACGGCATCTGAAGAGGGAAGTCAGCGAATATGTTGGCAAGCGCGGCGTCGTAGTCAGCAAGCAAGGCGATGTAGTTCATGGAGTAGCGGGTCAGTGGGTGGACTCCACCGCCAGGCGCCGGCGATTTGGAAGCGTCCTTTTGCATCGCCGCCTCGAAGTCGGCGAGGGTGGCCCGGACGGCCTCGGCGAGCTTAACGATAGAATTCAGCGCCTGGGTTGGAACTGCATCAGTGGATTCAAAAGAGAAGACAGGCTCGATCTCCGGCCAGAGCTCGGCGATTGCGTCGTAGAGATCCAATAGCCGGAACATCTTCTCCGGCGAACGCTTCGATTTCGCCACCGATTCCGGGAAACGGAGGAATTGGACGGCAGCGTCTCTAGCGATGTCGGCGAAGCATGCCTCCCGGATGGAATCCGAGCCGGCGAAGACGTGGTCCAAGAGTATCCGCTCGCCGGAGAAGAGCGTCTTCACGGCCACCCTGGATGCACCGAGCCAGGTACCGATTTTGGAGTCGAGTGACTCCCAGCCTAGCTTCCGGATCTGGGACGGGCTGAGCTTCTCGAAGCCTAGCCGGCAGAGGCTCTCGTCGACGATGGACTTGCGGAAGGTCTTGTAGATCCGGATGCATTCCTTGCCGTACCCTACCGAGATCATGGTCTTGGCGATTGAATGTAGATCGGCCATCGCGGCGGTGGCGGCACGCTCGACCTCACCGATGGACTCCCCGGCTGCGCAGATGTCATCTTCCGATGACCCGCCGGTATCGTCTTCGACGTCGGAGACACTGGAGATAGACGACCGGGCGGAGACCGACTCGGGGTCGAGTTGGTCGCGGTTGGCGGAGAGGATCTGGTAGAACTCCTTCTCGAGGCGGCGCATGGCAGCCTGCATCAGAGTCTGGGCACGGACCAGCACGTTTGATCTCGACGCTGGGTTATTCCCCTGGCCCGAAACGAAATCGAGCATGGTGCGCTGGAGGTCTGAGACGGCAAGAAGGAAGCGGCGGGCTTCGGCGCGGTCTTCATAGAAGAGGGAGGTGATTTTGGCGAAGGAGGAGGCTTCCGGATCCCACTTGGTGATGATGGCCTCCACGGCCATCAACTTGTCATCCATCGTGGTGGCGGGGGAGGAGCTCTCCTGCTGCCCGCGAGGGGATGAACGTTCATGATGACGGAAAGAGAACGAGTAGGAGGGGAAGAGTTTTCTAATCCCTTTACTCGTCGGCATCGATCCTTGGTAGCTAAAAAATTGGAAGAAGAGTATAGCCGCCTCCCCTTGGTTATATAGCTGTGGCGAAGCACCAGACAACGGGACGATCGAGCGGTGCAACGAGGCCGACATTGACATGGCGTGAGACGTTTTGCTAGACTGGGACTCTCTCTATGTTTGACCTACTTTCGATTGTTTTATTTGCAAGAAATCGAATGAGGGCGGGGAAGGCAACTGTCAGCCACACGTAGAGCGTGGAATAGTTTGAAACGTACGTGTCGCCGCCTGATAAGCTTTCGTAATGCTTGGAAGAGAGTCCGTTCCTGTGGTCCGGGAGACGTCAGAAAACCTAACCGGCTATCAAAATATATACTTGTAAACAAGTGTGGAAAGGAGAAGTCGCTAGCGCGACTGGCTATCAAAATATATACTCGTAAACAAGTGTGGACAGGAGAAATCGCTAGCGCGACTAGGAAAAAGAAAAATAAGAAAGGAAAAGAGGAGGGGGCTGGGGGCGGTGATGTGCATTTAATGAGAGAAGATTTGCGGACTATTCAGCCAATCGATGTTGAAGGAAAGCCATGGGCTCAAAAACATTACGTGGCCCTGATGAACTGCATTATTCCAGTTGTGCCACGTTAGACGGATGGCGAAGGGTGCGGAAATGGCCTCCAAGCGTAGAGTTTTCACCCAAGTCAATGCGGAACTGCTACCAGATCATGAAAGATCGTGGCAAATCAGACTACACAACGCTGGATTAATTAATTCCTTGTGTGGTCGTCTACAAACAAACATACATTCCATGGTGAACAAATGGTTGGTGTTTTGCCAATTGGGAATAGGAGGGATGGCGAGCAGACCGACTGACATCAATCAACGGAGAGCTCATTAATTCACTTTCATGAAGTTAACACCTTAAGCTCAATCATGACAAATTGCAGGGCCTTCAACATACACCATATGGAAATTGGCTCATCCATCTCCTTACTTATCGATTCTGCACGTACACTCATCCGTTCTTAGATATCTTTCATTGCACAGATTTCAAAGTGAAATAAAGAATGATTTATTAGTAGTGCATGAATGAAACAAAGGAACGACGTACACAACCCCCAATCCTTACAAGAAATTTAAGTTTGTATGAGAGGGAAACCATGTATTATAATATTAATTTTTTAAATTTAAATATTTTTTTTTTCAAAAAATAAAAATATTATAAATAAATATTGAGATAGATCTAGAATGGGAGTAAGATGGGAATAAGATGAAACAAGGGCGTTTCATTGCATGCACCGGGTCAAGACGTCTAAAACTACCCGTTTAGGATGCCTCTTGGATCAAGGGTACTGCCGTTTCTTGCTGCCTCCAAAGTTGGCCTCTTAACGGTGAGACATGACGTGATACACTGTGAAACAACCAACCAATCAATGGTCGGACTGTCGGAAAGTTTTGAGAGGACGGCCAGAACGCTTGAATTTATAAATTATAATCTAGAACATCAAAAGATAGGAGCCATCCAGTTCTCTCTCCCTCTCTCTCTCTCTCTCTCTCTCTCTCTAGCTAGGGGTTTGCTTATTTTATAAGCGAGTATTTATTTGAAACAGAAACACTAAATTCTCCTTCAAAACCTTGAAGTCAAAAGTCGTTAAAGAAGGCAGGCTACGTGGTTTATCATTTTTTTTTTCCCCTGATGTTTCGAACATGGAAATAGACTTTTTGCCATTCTGATGTGGGTCCTCACAGCAAAAAAAGAAAAAAGAAAAAAAAGGGATGACGTAGGAAGGTAATCTTACGGCGCTATCAATCGGATTATAAGATCTATGCGAAAGATTAATCAAATCT
The DNA here is from genome assembly GCA_900491605.1 of Calamus simplicifolius. Lineage (NCBI taxonomy): Eukaryota > Viridiplantae > Streptophyta > Magnoliopsida > Arecales > Arecaceae > Calamus > Calamus simplicifolius. The sequence goes on from UESW01001832.1 coordinate 209,366, forward strand.
ATGACATAGGTCTACTCTTCTCTGTTGAAATTTTAGAAAAAATAATGGTTTGGTGACCAAATTAAAGGTCGACGCTACCGCACGGAGTTTTTTCGTGAGCTCCTTCACAAAGCAGGCGTTTGCCTTTGGTTTCCTACGTCATCGATATAACGGGCTGTCATTACCGTTGCTAGTTAGGATGTCGACGAAAGCAATACGGACAATGACTCCTTTCCGCTGCAAGATTTGCTGCTGCTATGCATGCATTAAGTCCTTGACACGTACTCGAGAAAAAAAAAAACAAATAAAAAAAAAGCGTGCCATTCATATTTTTCATCGCAGTACTCCGAATGGTCAATGGTGTAAATGGAACGGAGTTGGCAAGACACTGTCATGCATAACGTGCATAGCATGGTACTGATCAGATCATTTTAATCTCAATTCGATTTATTTGTTAAGTAATTTACAATTTAAAATCTAAACATGTTATATTTCATAAATTAATAATTCAAGGCAATTTCTTTTTTTTTTTATTAAATAGATTACAACGGTTGAAATTGATACTTGTTAACACCTGCTAACAACTACTATTAGCTAATAATATAAAAAATATAATTATAATAACCTATAAAAAATAGGTTGCACATCTGTTTTAGTTCAGATATCTGAATTCTGTTAAATTTACATAAGTATATAATAACCTTACATATTTTTGTGGTGAAGTGAAATATAAAATTATATATAAGATTTTTCCTTCCTGATGCAAAGGAAGGTTGATTGATTGTAAATAAAAAAGAAGAGATCAGCAAAAGCATCCAATAGCAAGGCAGTGATTTTGTTTCAATACTCTAAATTATAATCCATATGCTTAAAAAACTTAAAGGTAAGCAAATGCATCACAAACAAGAAGTCAATTAGTCAAGCTCCCTTCATCCCGTTGTTGCTTATTTGGAAGTTTAGCAATCAAAGTGCTGACCACCTGTTCGCTAGATACCAACATAACAGTATTCATGACTTCACACATGCATGCACATAAAAAAAAAAAAAAGACAAAAAAAAAAAATTAATTTGTACCTATGAGAATTGAAAAGTAATAGTTTTGAATAAGAAGCAATAATTAAACCACTCGCTCTTTCTCAAAACAACAATAGCCAGTCAATAACCATTACCTCTTCCTTGAAATATCATTTCCATAAGTATCATCTTGAAGATAAGGAACAGCAACCTAGAAATTTAGCATAATATCAATCATAATGAAGTATGAAAAGTAAGACTTAATTGGTAAATTACATAATAATATGCAATTAAACATGCAAGTATGCAATTACATATGCAATACTTAAAGTCTGAAACGATCGATAAGTCAACAAAGACCGAACAACAATAAAACTTTCTCCCTGCAGCATATATAGACTAGTCTAAAAGAAGAATCCCTTTCAATAAATCAATTGCTTGCTTCATTTCTTTTGAAAATCTATCAAAATAATTTTTGACCCACATGCTACTAAAAGAGGATCTTTCAGTGATAATGAAATAAGCACTTAAAGAATAACAACTTAAAAAAGTCTTTGTGCATTGAGTATGGTGCAGATCACATGCATCATGACTGACAATTGGTATGAGGTGCATGCACGAGCATGCCAAGGGCAAGATTATTTTTTTTATTAGGGATATTATTGATTATCTTCATCACGTTCAGGGAACTTAGAAAAGAAGGCTTCCAAATAACAGTAAGTGATGAGGGGTAAAATCGTCATTGCATTATTGACCACTCACATCGGCGATGGGGGTCACGCCCAGTCCAAATTCCCTGCTTGCCAGCTGGCCTACTGGCGCGACATTCTAGCAACAAGAGTCTCTTCATAATGAAGAAAGAAAGCAAAAGGGAAAAAGGGGCCACGTCATGTGCTTGGGTTCTCCCAAGGGCCCCCTCATTAATATCCATCAAATCAATAGGCTGGAGCATTTAATGGTGCAGAAACGGTCATAATGACTTAGCCAGCATTTAATGGAATAAAAAGAGAGGAGAAAGCTACTTCGGCCAATATGCCTCGGCAAATATAGTTCGGCCAACATGCCTCGGAAAATATAGTTCGGCAAGCATAGCTCGGCCATCATAGCTCGGCCAGCCTCAGCATCAGCCAGCTTCAGCATAGCTCGGCCAACATGCCTCGGCAAATATAGTTCGGCCAACATGCCTCGGCAAATATAGTTCGGCCAACATGCCTCGGCAAATATACCTCGGCCTCCGCAACCGCGCTAAGTCTTTTGCATCAAGGCATTTATGACCTCATAAAGGCCACTTATATTCACCTGCTTTAAGGCATTCAATGCCTTATTTTCTTCCATGCATGAAGGCATTTATGGCTGCCACGTTGGCTCCTTGTGCCTCGGCACCTACCTCCGCCCAGCCTCCGCCAGCAATGATGACTGAACCACAACACCTTTGCGGAATCTGGCGCGGGAGAGTTCAAATTCACTGTAACAGAATAAGATTCCAAACAGGGAATCATGCCAAGACGTGGCCTAGGACCTACAACAGTGGCCTAGGGACCACGCGGCCACTGAGTCTCGGGCCATCGGCCAGCTCTCCCCGCCTCCCAGCCGTCGATCCTCTAACTAACCAGATATGGATCCTACCGGCCCTGTAACAACCTGATTTGAATCCGTTCGAATCCCAACAACTTTCAGACCTCATCCAGAGCACGTCCAAGAAGTCAGGTGACCGCCTATAAATACTACCACCCTCAAGCCTCTCAGGTACGGCAATTCTACGTCCATTTTTCATTCGTAGTTCTCACACTCCGCCATGAAAGCTCCCACGAGAGCTCGGAGGAACTCTTCCCGGGGGATCCTTCTCCTCATATTTGTTGATCGCTGGTCTCCACTGACTTGGACGTCGGAGGGTCTTCCGCAGAGGGCCACCCCCAACGCCTCTTGCGTGAGGACTATCTTGCAGGTCCACCCCGGAGGGAGCCCGCGCTGCAGCCCGATCGCGCCCGAGCTGGAGGACGGATTTCAGCGGCAACAGTAAGCTAGTAATGTCATTACTTAAAAATAAATTATAACTCATGTCATGGCGGAACCAATCCTAATATAGGCTCAATGAAGCAATATTCATCAAAAAAACTGATGTAATGACCTCCTCTTAGCATAGATAAACTAACTAGAACTTGCTTCAATTTTTTTTTTTTTGCAAATCCATCAAGATAATCTTCAACACAAACACTACAAAGGAGGGCCTTACAATGACAATGTCATAGTTGCCACAATCCCTTGAATTTGTGGTTGAAGAAAATTTATTATGGATTTCAAAAAAATGCCATAAAATATAAAATTTGCCTTACCATATCACTGGAGATGTTAAATAATACTAATTTTCAACAAATGGGCCTCAAATCAATTGAAAAAAACGACCCGTCAGGAGGTTCTCCGGCGACTTTTAGTTGCCATTCTAGATACCTAGATGAGATCTTCTCCCATTAATCACCAAACCCTTCTTCTAATCCTTAAAAAAAAAACCACAGAGGAAGCAGAGGCCAAGTTATCTGGCTTACCTGTCAGTTGCTTGGTCTCCACGGCGGCGATCGATGGTGTCTAACGGCACCTCAATCTCCGGCAACCCCTTGTGGCCCGTGCTGCTCCCAATCTCTGCCTAAGTCCGACAAAGTCTGGCTGACTCCAAGATCAGAAAACAGAATAGTAGGAGGAGGAGATGAAGAAGAAGAAGATCGGTTTGGTTCTAATAGGTTTGATCTCTTGTCTTTAATTCCTCAAACCCACCTTGATCTAATGCCTTTTAGGATTTGGATTCTAGAATATTTGCTAAGAATGGAGAAGGGATTTAATGGGAGAATAAGATGTTTGTTGAAATGCCTCTGAGAACTCATCCTGTTTTTAGAAGATTAGCCACCGGCTTTTGATTAATTTAAATGGGTTTTTAAGCTTGGATTAAACCGGTTAATCAAACCGGCTGAAAGCCTTACATATATCCTCTGTATATAAGATCTTCGTGGCCTTTAGTTTGACCATAATAAGTTATGGGAGGGAATTTGGTATCGAAGCATTGGGAAGAGCTTGGCTTCTTGAGTCCAAGGGGTTCGGCGCTGGTGGATATCATCGGAGCTTTAATTTTATTTATATTGGTTGGGATCGGGCATGGTGTGCTGAGGCCACGAGGGAGGAATTTGGCACAAATAAATGATGGATCGGGGACTTTGTTTTGGCATTGGGACTTCTCTCTATCCATGGGGCTCGCCATCATAGTTTCTGTTGAGGGATAAAATCGTTATTGCGTTGATGAGACTAAGATCAGCCCCATCCCCTCAAGCTATCCTTAGCTCGATTTTCCTGAGCGATCCATAGCTCGGTTCCCCCGAGCGCTCGGTTCCCCCGAGCCATTCATAGCTCGGCTTCCCCGAGCAACCCCTAGCTTGGCTGTCCCGAGCAACCCGTAGCTCGGTTCCTCCCGAGCTACCCATAGCTCGGTTCTCCCGAGCAACCCCTAGCTCAGCTGCCCCGAATAACCCGCAGCTCGGTTCCTCCCGAGCTACCCATAGCTCGGTTCTCCCGAGCGACTCATAGTTTGGCTAGCTCGGCGAGCAACCCCTAGCTTGGCTCCCGAGCCCCCTAGAGCAAGCCGGTAGCTCCCATAGGGTTCCTCCCGAGCTAGCTCCATAGCTCAGTTCTCCCTAGCTAGCAACCCCCCGAGCAACCCCTAGCTTGGCTGCCCCGAGCAACCGGTAGCTCGGTTCCTCCCGAGCTACCCATAGCTCAGTTCTCCTAAGTAGCTCGGCTGCCCCGAGCGACCCGTAGCTCGGTTCCTGAGCTACCCATAGCTCGATTCTCCCGAGCGATTCGTAGTTCGACTTTCCCGAGCTACCCATAGCTCGGCTTTCTCGAGCAATTCATAGTTCGACTTCCCCGAGCAACTCATAGCTTGGTTTCCCCGAGCCATTCATAGCTCGGCTTTCCCGAGCAACCCATAGCTCGGCTTCCCCGAGCAACTCATAGCTCGTTTCCCCCGAGCAACCCATGGCTCGACATGCACCTCCGTGGAACCCGACGCGGGGGAGCACAGGCCTATCGTAACAGAATCCCAAACAAAGAACCATATCGAGGAGTGGTCTAGGACCTACAATAATGGCCTAGGACATACGCGCTCATCAGATCTCAGGCCATCAGAGAGCCCTCCCAGCCGTCGATCCTTCAACGAACAAGATACGGTCCCACCGGCCTTACAACAGCTTGATTCGAATCTTCTCCGTATCCCAACAACCTTCGAACCTTACAGAAGGCGCTCAGGATCCAGGTGATTGCCTATAAATATGACACTCCCAGATTCTCTCAGGTATGCGTGCACAGCTCACTCTCTCTCTCTCCTTCACTGCTCATCGGCGCTCCCCCAGAGCTCCCGATTGGCCACCCCTGGAGGGACTCCCCAGAGAGATCATTCTCCTTATTTCTGTTGATCGTCGATCCCCACTGACTTGAGCGTCGGAGGGTCTTCCGCGGAGGGCCACCCCCAACGCCTCTCGCTTGAGGACTTCTGTGCAGGTCCGCCCAGGAGGAAGCCCGATCAGGAGATCGATCGCGCCCGAGTCGAGGACGGATCCCGGCGGCAACAGATTGGTGCTAGAGGAAGGGTCTCAAATTCCGTTAAAACTTGAAGAAAGGAGATAAGGATCTCGATCCGGAAGAGAACCTCTTCAATGGCTAACCGGAGAAGAGCAACTTCTGAAGCCCAGGACCAGGTCGTCTCCCAAAGACCTGATCCGATGAGCAACGCGGCGCTACAACCGCCACCAGTTGAGACCCCATCACCGCCAGCCATCCCGGTGACCCAGGATCAGTTCGCTACGCTGGTCCAGCAGGTCCAAGCCCTGACCCATCTGGTTCAGGAGCGCTTCGCAACTGCCCCTGCTCCACGCCTTCCTGAGGAGGCCGCAGCCCCTTTTTCTTCGGCCACCTCTTCTTCTAGCCCGTATGGAGTAGCGGGCCCCCCACACCGACCCAAGGAGGACAAACCAGTCCCGTGAGGGGGCTGCAACAGGGCCCCCAGATCTCGGCGGGCCCGATCCCTCTCTCCGGAGTCCTCCCGCCATGATTCGACGCCCTCCCCGCGCTCTCCTCGTCCGGCTCCTCCTCTTACATATGAAGAGGAGATCCGCCGACAACTCTGGGAGATGCGTCAGGAGCTGGACGCTGCCAAGCAAGCTCATCCGCCTCAGCCCAAGGCGAAGCAGGGCATCCCCTTCACCAAAGGGATCATGGAGGAAGTGATTCCCTCCCATGTTAAGCTGCCCGCCATCGAGCCCTACCATGGCTCTTCTGATCCGGATGATCATCTCAGTAGCTTCTGGTCAATAATGATGTTCCACGGAGCATCAGACGCGATCCTCTGCCGCGCCTTCCCTTCCACCCTCAGAGGATCTGCCCGAACCTGGTTCAACGCCTTGAAACCAGGTTCCGTTGATTCATTCGACGAGCTGAACCGTCTTTTTATTGGCCAGTTCGTCAGTAGCCGCCGTCACCGACGGAGATCCGACTCCCTCTCCGAAGTTAAGCAGAGAGAGGGGGACTCCTTGAGAAATTACCTTGGCCGTTTCAACAAGGTCATGCTGGAGGTGGACCACCTTAATCATGAGGTGGCTATGTCCACCCTAGCGGGGGGAGTCTTGAAGGAGAGCGACTTCTACCTGGCGATGGAGGTCAGCTACCCCCCGAACCTCTTTGATATGATGGCCCTGGCAGACAAATACGCCAGGGTCGAAGAATCGCGGAGAGCTGCCCGCGCCGAGCTGGCGAGGAAGAAAGAACCTAAAGGTTCGGACATGCACCGACCCGTCCGTCAGCCAAGCCCGCCTCGTCGCCAAAGAGCTCCCCCGCCGCCGTTGAGGAATCGCTCCCGGAGCCCGCCCAGGCGATTCGACCGGTACACTCCACTCACTGTACCCAGGGCGCAAATCCTCATGGAGATAGAGCGCCAGCTCCCCCGACCAACTCCTCTCTGAGGGAACCCAACTCGGAGGGACCCCACCAAATACTGCCGCTATCATCGGGAGCATGGCCACGACACCGAGGAATGCTGGCAGTTGAAGAATGAGATTGAGAGGCTGATCCAACGGGGCCGACTGAACCAGTTCAGGAGGGCGCCCGAGCCAGGACAAGGGGGCGACCGCCAGCTCGAGCTTCAGCAGCCTCCTCCTCCTCCAAATCCGCCTGTAATCGGCCACATCAACATGATCGAGGAAGCCGGTGGCTCGAGCTCTAGAAATGATGATGAAGGCTCGGCGCCAAAGAAAGCGCAAACGGGTGAGCTCTCCTTCTCCGACGACGACCTCCAGGGGATACAATTCCCACATGACGACGCATTGGTTGTATCGCTCAATTTAAATAACTACGATGTAAGTTGGATCCTTGTTGATAGTGGAAGCTCCGTGAATATTTTGTACCTTGATGTGTTTGCCAAGATGAGATTGCTCATGGAAAACCTCCGAGCCGTGGACTCCGCCCTAATGGGGTTCACAGGCGACGTCATCATCCTAGAGGGGGTCGTAACCTTAACGGTTCGGGCAGGAACCTGGCCCCTTGTGGCCACTGTTCACACGGACTTCCTAGTGACTAAGCTCAGGTCGCCCTATAATGCGATATTTGGAAGACCCGGCCTGATGTCTCTCAAAGCCGTTGTCTCCATCCACACCTATCTATGAAATTCCCCACCGGGCGAGAAATTGGTGTCGTCCGAGGGAGCCAAACTATGCTCGACAGTGTTTTGTCACCAGCCTTCAATACAGAATGCCTGAAGTTGATGGGCTGGACGCTCAGGAGGAATTCGCCGAGCAACGAGGGGAACCAGCCGAGGAACTGGAAGAGGTACCACTGGACGAGGCTCGTCCCGACCGAACCATAAAGATCGGGTCGCTGCTGAAAGGCGAGTCCCGGCAGGAGCTGATCGACTTCCTCCGAAGCAACCCCGATGTTTTCACCTGGTCCGCCTCCGACATGCCAGGAATCAGCCCCGAAGTTCTTGTCCACCACCTTAACGTGGATGAAATGTACCGGCCCGTCAAGCAAAAGAAGATGAGTTTCGCTCCAGAGCGGCAGAGAGCTATTGAGGAGGAGGTTGATAAACTTCTCAAGGCGAACTTTATTCGGGAGGTGAATTACCCAAGCTGGCTGTCGAATGTCGTCATGGTAAAGAAGTCGAGCGGCAAGTGGCAGATCTGCATCGACTTCACCGACCTCAATAAGGCGTGCCCGAAGGACAGCTTCCCCTCCCCGAATCGATCAGCTTGTGGATGCCACCTTGGGTCACCAAATGCTGACGTTTATGGATGCCTACTTGGGCTACAACCAGATCCGGATGGCCCCCGAAGATGAAGAAAAGACCGCCTTCATAACCGACCGAGGTACTTACTGTTACTGTGTTATGCCTTTCGGTCTTAAAAATGTAGGTGCCACCTACCAAAGGCTGGTCAACAAAGTCTTCAAAGAACAAATCAGCCGGAACATGGAGGTATACGTCGACGACATGCTGGTCAAAAGCAAAGAAGCGTCACAGCACATCGAGGATCTCTCGGAGAGCTTCACGACACTCCGCAAATACCGGATGAAGCTCAATCCGACTAAGTGCGCCTTCGGCGTTAACTCTGGGAAGTTCCTCGGCTTCATGGTCTCCCAGTGGGTATCGAAGCTAACCCCCAGAAGATCCAAGCTCTCCAGCAGATGGCGCCCCCGACGTCTATTAAAGAAGTCCAGTGCCTAACCGGAAGGATAGCGGCCCTTAACCGTTTCGTGCTTGTTCCGCCGAAAGGTGCCTCCCCTTCTTCAAAACTCTTCGGTCGGCCAAGAATTTCCAGTGGACCCCCGAGTGTCAAAAATCATTCGAAGATCTCAAGAAGTACCTCGGCTCTCCCCCTCTCCTCAGCAGTCCAAATCCCGGGGAAACATTGTACTTGTATCTGGCTGTCTCCGAAGGTGCCGTTTGCTCGGTGCTGATCAGAGAAGAAAATAAGGCCCATAAGCCAATTTATTATGTCAGCAAACTGCTTCGAGACGCGGAGATGAGGTATATCCGGATCGAAAAGATGGTGTTGGCCTTGATCACCTCAGTCCGAAAGTTGCGGCCATACTTCCAAGCGCATTCTGTGACGGTCCTGACTGACCAACCCATCAAGGCGGTGGTCCACCGTCCGGAGACATCAGGGAGAATGACTAAATGGGCCGTCGAACTGAGCGAGCATGACATCCGATTTCAGCCTCGCCCGGCCATCAAAGCTCAGGTGCTAGCCGACTTCCTCTTCGAGTGTACCTCCCGAGGACGGCTCCACCCCCAACTCCTCCGAGAAACCAAAATCTGGCGCCCGGTGGCTCCTCCATGTCGACGGGTCATCCAACGCCCATCGCTCCGGTGCGGGCTTGGTCCTCACCAGCCCGGAGGGGGTGACTTTTGAATACGGCATCCGCTTCTCCTTCCCGGCCTCCAACAACGAAGCTGAATATGAAGCCCTGCTGGCCGGTCTCCGGATCGCCCGTAGCCTTAAGGTGGAAAAACTGAATGCCTTCACCGACTCCCAGCTGGTGGCAGGTCACGTGCGAGGAGAGTTTGAGGCCCGGGAACCGAACATGATCCGATATCTCCAAGAGGTTCAGAGCCTACTCTCCCATTTCTCCGAATTTGAGATTATTCAGATTCCTAGATCTGAAAATGCCTGTGCCGACCTGCTATCTCGACTGGCGACCGCGGAATCAATGGACGCCGAACGAAAATTTCACCTGAGACCTTGGAGAGACCCAGTATCGCGGAAGCTGACCGAGTGATGCAAGTTGAGGCCGAACCATCATGGTTTGACCCCATCCTGAAGTACCTCAAAGAAGGGTCACTCCCGGCCGATCGAAGGAAAGCTAGAAGGCTAAAACTGCAAGCCACCCACTATGTGCTAATTGATGACCAGCTCTACAAGCGGTCCTTCTCTATGCCACTGCTTAGATGCCTCCGCTCATCTGAAGCTGATTATGCCCTTCGAGAGGTGCACGAGGGGATTTGCGGCAACCATCTGGGGAGCCGGTCCCTGTGCCACAAGGTGCTGCGTCAAGGTTACTATTGGCCAACCATGCAAGGATGCTGACGACCTTGTCCGAGCTTGCGACCCATGCCAAAGGCACTCAAGTATTCAAAGGCTCCCCTCCGCCAGCTGGTCCCCATTTCCTCTGCTTGGCCCTTCGCCAAGTGGGGAATGGACATTCTCAGTCCATTTCCACTCGCCACGGGGCAACGGAAGTTTTTGTTCGTCGCCATCGATTACTTCACCAAATGGGTCGAGGCGGAAGCGGTCGCTCAAATAACTGAGGCTCGGGCCAGGGATTTTGTGTGGAGATCCATCATCTGCCGCTTCGGCCTCCCGCATACCATCATTACTGACAACGACAAACAATTTGACAATCCGAAGTTTCGTCAGTTCTGCGAGGAGCACGGGATCCACCACCGCCTTACCTCGGTCGGTCATCCACAGGCCAACGGAGCAGCCGAAGTAACCAACCGGACCTTGCTTCAAGGGGTCAAAGCTCGACTCTTTAGAGCCAGAGGCAGGTGGGCAGACGAATTGC
>UESW01001832.1:223434-242850 GCA_900491605.1 Calamus simplicifolius
TTCTCTGAACCTCGGCAGGGCCGAGCTACCAGTTCTTCAAACCTCGGCAGGGCCGAGCTACCAGTTCTCCTCGGCAAGGCCGAGTTGTCAATTCTCCGAACCTCGGCAGGGCCGAGCTACCAGTTCTCCGAACCTGGCAGGGCCAGTAAAACATTCTCGAACCTCGGCAGGGCCGAGCTACTAGTTCTCCGAACCTCGGCAGGGCCGAGCTACAGTTCTCCGAACCTCGGCAGGGCCGAGGGCCGAGCTACCAGCTCTCCGAACCTCGGCAGGGCCGAGCTAGCAGTTCTCCGAACCTCGGCAAGGCCGAGCTGTCAATTCTCCGAACCTCGGCAGGGCCGAGCTACCAGCTCTCCGAACCTCGGCAGGGCCGAGCTACCAGCTCTCCGAACCTCGGCAGGGCCGAGCTACCAGCTCTCCGAACCTCGGCAGGGCCGAGCTGGCAGTTCTCCGAACCTCGGCAGGCCGAGCTGTCAATTCTTCGAACCTCGGCAGGGCCGAGCTACAAATTTCTCCGAACCTTGGCATGGCCAAGCGAGATTCTCTCCAAGCCTCGGCAGTGCCGAGTTGCAAAATTCTTCAAACCTTGGCAGAGCCAAGTAAGACGTTCTACGAAACTCAACTATCTCGAGGGACTAAATCCTTAAACCATGGCAAAAGGGGTTGAAAACTCCCCGAGCTTCGGCCAAAGCCGACCCACGATACTCCGGGCTCCGATAAAAACGGAGCACAAAATACCAGACTCCCGACCTAAGCGGGAGTGTATTTCGCCGAACTATCTTTGCACCGCTGCATACGGACCCCAATTAGTTCGGACATGAATCCTCGTCTAAGGATGAGCGGGACACCTTTGTGCCCCACACAACGAATAGCAATGAAAATCGGCACAAGAAAAGGCAAATTGAGAAACAACATATAACTCTCTTTATTGCCCATCATGATCAATTACAAATGCCTCATAGGCGTTACAAAAACATCGAAATGCATAAAGACAAATACAAGACTCGGGCAACTGCCCCAAGGCAGGCCTAGAGAACTATGATGTTCCGACATCCGGGTCGAGAAATCATGCAAACCAGGAAACGGCCAAGTCCGCTTGGGCAGGATGAATTAAAAGATCCAACTGAGGCATGGCCCGCGGATGCTGATTCTGAGGATCCCAAAGGCCCGATCCACTCCCTTAGAAGGGAGTGCCGAACCACCGGTCGCCGCTCACTCAGGGGAACCGGGGACCATCCGAACCCGGTTGCTCCCATCTTCTCCCTCCCGTGGCAAGGATTCCCCTCAGAGAAGGTGCGGGAACCTAAGCCAGTGAAAGAGGGGGAGTCTGCGCGTGCTACGGAGGTGTCCATACCCTCCTGACCCGCAACCCCGCAGCAGGAGCCGCAGACCACAACGGAAGCGCATATGTGCGCTCTCCGTATGATCTCTGCCCCCTCCATGTGCGCTCTCCATATGATCTCCGAGACTCGTCCCCTAAGGATGAGCCATCCTTCAGCTGCTCCCGGTCGCCCCAGCTATCCGGCGGCAAGGAGCCCATGAAAGAAGGGACGATCCTCCCACTCGCAGTAACAGAGAAACGGGAATAACAAAAATTCCAGCAGAAAGAAAACTTTGGGGATAGCCAAACGAAGAACCCGCCTTCAAGCTGTCTTCATAGATGAAAACCCCGGACTCCAAATCTCGGGTAACCCTGTCTTCAGGTTCCGGCACCTCGAAGGACGATTTCAAGGGCAAACCATACCGTTGGTGAATCCTCCCCAGGTCCTCAAGCGACCACGGAGGCTACGTCGTCCGGGCTCATCGCCATTGAAAGAAGTATCCCGCGAAGGCAATGAGCGTCGGAGAAGATGAAAGGCCCCAAACCACTCGGATTTAAAACAAGAAGACGCCAAACGCGCATGCACGATATACAAATATATACACGGGGGGCCGTCACTTCGCTTCGCCGCTAAGAAATCGCCCTGGGGAGCGGGGGGCGTCTCGTTCAAGGCGTCCGGAATCGCCTCGAGAGACACCCGATTGATCGAAATTCGAGGCGTGGCGTGATCCCAAACCGTCGACAATGGAGGAGCCTTCCTCCGAAGGTACAATGGCCTTGCCGCATTAATTAGGGCTCATTGCTCGAATTGTTTAAGCCAAAAACGTCTCATCCGGAGCGCGCCGCTTGAACTTTATACTCCCTGCGCCCGAACCTACGTTCGAACTAGGGGGTGTGGGGCATGTGTTGGGGGTAAAATCGTATTGCATTGATATCCGTGCAAGACGGCTAAGGCTGACCCCCTCCTTTCGGTTTTTCTGGGCTTCCCTAGCTCGGCCTCTTCCGGGCCTCCGTGGCTCGGCTTCTTCCGGGCTTCCCTAGCTCGGCCTCTTCCGGGCCTCCTTGGCTCGGCTTCTTCCGGGCCTCCGTGTTCGGCTCCTTCCGGGCTTCCCTAGCTCGGCCTCTTCCGGGCCTCCGTGGCTCGGCCCCTTCCGGGCTTCCTAGCTCGTCTCTTCCGGGCCTCCGTGGCTCGGCCTCTTCGGGCCTCCGTGGCTCGGCCTCTTCCGGGCCTCCCTAGCTCGGCCTCTTCCGGGCTTCCGTAGCTCGGCCTCTTCCGGGCTTCCGTAGCTCGGCCTCTTCCGGGCTTCCGTAGCTCGGCCTCTTCTGGGCTTCCCTAGCTCGGCCTCTTCCGGGCCCCCATGGCTCGGCCTCCTTCCGGGCCTCCGTAGCTCGGCCTCTTCCGGGCTTCCGTAGCTCGGCCTCTTCTGGGCTTCCGTAGCTCGGTCTCCTCCGGGCTTCCGTAGCTCGGCCTCCCCCGGGCTTCCATAGCCCGCTGCTACCTTGCAATCCACGCCCCGACGTCCACCTCCGCGGAACCTGGCGCAGGAGAGTTCAAGTCTACCCGAGCAACACCCTGAGCAGGGGATCATATTGAGACGTGCCTAAGACCTACTATAACCGCCCCAGGTCTACTCACCCAGATCCCAAGACATCAAGGAGCTCTCCCAGCCGTCGATCCCTTAACGGACAAGGTGTGGATTCTAACGGCCCCACAACGGCCTGATTCTGTCTACCCCGAATCTTAACAACCTCAGTACCTTCCAGAAGACGCTCAAGTTCCCAGGTGACAGTCTATAAACTCGAGTTTGGCAGATCACTTCAGGTACGCAACCCTTGACACACCAAAAAGCTCCAGGGTTACCTCTCTCTCTCTTCCGGCAGCTCGTCGGTGCTCTGTTCTTACCGGAGCCTCCGATTGATCGCCCCCTGGAGAGGTCTCCCGGAGAGATCCACCTCCTCATTTGTCTGGTTGATCGCCGACTCCCTTCCCCACTGACTTGAGCGTCGGAGGGCCTTCCGCGGAGGACCACCCCCGGCGTCCTTCCGCGTGCAGGGCTTCCTGTTTTGCAGGTTCGCCGCGCCCCATTCTCTGAGGACCGACCGCGCCCGAGTCGGAGGACGGATCCCGGCGGCAACAATATATATATATATATATATATATATATATATCTCTCTCTCTCTCTCTCTCTCTCTCTTTCACAGATTTATTAGGTCTATGTTGATAACACATATTTAAAGTTTTGCATATAGTACCATAACTTTTTACTAAAATTTTTGAAGATTAGCACAAACCCTTGAGTAATAGATTTATATGATATTTCTGATGCAGATGAGTCCTTTAAAGATTTTTTGTAAAATAACACCATGCAAACATTGTGATGTCTCTCTCAATTAGTCTCACATCGAGTAATTAAGAAAGGATAAAATTGTTTATAACCAGTTAAGTAAGATGGATAAATACCGATTGGATCATTTTTGGGCTGTGATGGCCCAGTTGGTATGGACCTTGTTCATCTTGCTTTCATGTCACGAAACAGGTTTGTAAGTGTTAGGGGTCCGGATTGCTACATTATGGTATTAGAGCCACGCACCAGTCCGAAGTGCAAGAGCTAAGTGCCATCCCACAAAGAGCCACCTCTTGAGCATGTGGAGGAAGCACCTCTAGAGTCCTGCTTGCCCCTTCCAATTAGTCTCATATCGGGTAATTAAGGAAGGATGGATTGTTTATAATCAGTTAAGTAAGATAAACAAATACCAATTGGATCCTTTTTGGGCTATGATGGCCCAAGTTGATGTAGACCTTGTCTGTCTTACTTTCATGTCACGAAACCGATTCATGAGTGTTGCGGGCCCAGATCGTTACAAACATTATCTTTGACCTATGGAGAATATAACTCAACTTTAATTTATCATCGATTACAAGAGCACTCATCATAGAAATAAGACAATTTTTTTTACATTTATGTTCTAATACCATTATTCAATTAACTTTATTTCTACCATAGTAAATCATTTTTTATGGAACCTCTAATCAAAAAGTTGGATATTTACTGCCAGTGACCAAGTTATAGGTTAAGCTCCATCCCCTTAATGATTGAGACTCTACTTTTAAGTAATTCTTTGATTAATTGAACTACCGAGTTCTTCTCAAATTTGAAATATCCAAGAAAATTTAATTATTTTTTTAATGCTGTTTTGTGTATTTATGACGAAATTTGATATGCCGATTCAATCTTTTTATTGGATGCATTGTGATGAGCATCCACGCAACTGCTCATGATGTGCATCTGCGCTAATGCTCGTGACCATGTCTTGCATGCATAGGAGATGCCAAGTGCCACGCCATGCGTGTCACCCTTCATTGAATGCTTGGAGCTCTAAAAATAACTCTAAAATTTAATTTTTTTTAAAAAAATAAGTTTTTCAACAGATATTATTTAGGTTCGATCTCTTCCTTAAATAAGACTAAATACTTCATGCATTCCAATATCTATTTAATTAATTAGAAGGGTGGATAGTGTTTGGTCTTCATCCTTCACATTCTGTGTCATCTTCTACTGAATCCAATCATAGTATTTACTTAGTCCATTGAGCAAAATGAACAGAGTTTGGCATAAAGTAGGACATGGAAACAACGTTGGATAAAGTCGTTTTTGTTTCTTCTCAGTTGGGGTTCTGCATTTAAATGGTTGCCGATCTCACTGGACTCTTCAAATTATCTGCACACCTCTTTTTTTTTTTTTTTTCTCTTTTTCTTTTTAAAGAACAATGTGGGAGTGCCAACCCCAATATTTGAAAAAACAAATGCCAAATTTCAAGCTTAACACCTCATCTCAAATACAGCAAAGTCCAACCTTTGCGCTATAGCTTAGATTTTATTTTTATATTTTAAGAATACCTACGCACACTATAAATTTATAGATCCAGATTTTAGGAAAAATAATGTGCAAGAACATATGGTTGTTAAGTTGAAGGATTTGACCACGATGACAAGCCTCCGTCCATTAATTGAGGCAATCCAGGAGTCCAACTTTGTTTTCAGATCCACCAACTCCATCAAGAAATATATAAGAATAAGACCGATGGTGCCAGAAGTGGTTGAACAACATTTTTTAATTTTTGGGTTCAATGAAGGAAGTGAAGAGTTTCCTCGGATTTTATTAGTAAATAATTGAAAGCATATTCTTTCAAGTAGTAAGAGAAAAATAAGAAGCTAAAGTTTTGCTGCCAATTGGTTCAACTACAATTTATGGCTACATAACTACTCCTCAAAACAGAGTTTACCTCGTGATGAAAGGAATAAAGATCTTATGCAGGACAGAGGATTTAGAGGATGGCTTTTGAAGAAAGATTCGTAAGCGCCATTGTTATAGTCTTAAGCTTTGAGGTGGTCGAACAAATTATTGAAACCACCTTGGCTAGAACTCAAGATCGAAGTATGAATCATCTTAATTTGCTAATAAAGTTTAGCACTGAAAGAGATTGTTATAGCAGATGCCACTAGAAGGTGCAGTAGAGTACGAAATTTTTCCTTACCACAGTAGTTTGTTAGTATCATGCTTCACCAATCCAGCCACATGGCCTCCACTTCTGGAGCTTCGGCACTAATTTTTTTTTAAAAAAATCTATCCTAAAAGCATCTCCAAAATCTTGTATGATCCCAACTCGGGCTGATGCATAGCATTGAGTTCTTAATAATAGTAGTCCACATGGGGCCAACAACCCTCATATGGCCATAGAGATGCCTGCAGAGGCAAAGCCTTCCTTTATCCAAGGGTCCATTTCAGCGAAGTCCAGAAGATACCATTGCTCTCTTATCCAAAATAAATTTAAAGGCAAACAGAATGAGGAGGCCCAGGCAGCACAAAGGAGCCGACAGGCTCCTGCTAAAGCTCTCAATGCTAAGAAAGCAGTGATTCCATTTGGAATAAAGAGCATTATCAAAGAAGGGAAACAAAAGAAGCATCCTGGATGTTTTAATCTCTTTTCCCTCCCTCCCCATCTCTCCCCCCCCCTCCCGAAGTGATGACTGGAAAAGCATTTCTTGACTGGATTCCCTTCCAGAGGGTGATGTTCAGCCCCTAGCTAGCAGCAGCAAAGCAGCTGCTGGCTATGCCATGATATCGATATGACATGAGAAAAGATGGGGTCCGCACACGCACACACATAAAGAAGAGAGTGGGGGTCGATAACCATCTGATAAAATTATAATGCACTGGTGATGGGAGTGAACTGCACCTGAAAATAAAGTTGCTTGAGGCTAATGATTGGCCCATTGAACCAAATTTGTTCAGGGACTGATCACATGCCTTGTAATTATAGAACCATGCAAGTTCTGTGCCTCTGAAAGTTCTCTTTGGGAATCCAATGGAGCCTGGGGAGGCCCGTTGATCTGCTTAAGTGATCAGTGTGGGTTGGCCGTTACATGAGCAGATGTTTCTCTCCAAAAGCCTGCTTCATGGTTATCATTGTTAGCTGTTAATTAAGAGGAAATGTCTCCAGTATTGAAAAACTAAAAATAGTGACCATATGATTCCATTGTTCAACTCACATTACAGCAATTTTTTTTTTTTTAAGGAAAAGAGGGGAGAGACCCCACTTAAATTTATTTGAAAAAAACAAAAATCAGAGTTATTCGCAAGGAGGAGAGGAGAGGAATTAGCAAACTGCAGAAATTTCTGAGATTCTTTCTATGTTTCAAGGCAAAGCTTGCCCTGAAAAGAAAAGGATTAGGGATGGGGAAGAAGTTCTTTGGAGGAAGATTCTTCTGTTTCTTTTGTTCCACACATCCCACATCAATGACATACTTAGCTGGCCCCAGTATTTCCTCCCATCAGCCGGCACTCTCCTCTCAAAGCTTATTAACGTTTTAAAGGCAAACTACTCGAACCGAATCTCACACCGGAGCATCGTATATATAAATTCATAGTCATTCTGGACAAACTCTACTCTCATTGGTTTGTCTGAATTTGTGTATTACCACAAAATCAAACGGATGAATGCTCTCTCAGAATTTTTCCTCAAGTCCAAAGATAGACAAGTTGGTGACGTAGAACTGAGACAATGTAACTCAAAAACACTAAACCGTGATATATTCTACTGAGCTAATTGTTGCAACTCACACCTAAGCAAGCTCATCCACTGTTGTTTAATGCTTCATTATAATCCGATCTTACAAGAGGTATATTATTGAAAAACACATGCTTTTCTCTGTACCTGATGGTCGAGTAATTGTTCACTTAATATTTTGCCCATTCTTAAAGTGATAAACTTTAAGCCATGACAAAGGAAGCGTTCAAACCTTGAAAGCTTCATAAATGCTCCCAGATCTGAGTTTGACGAGTTCAAGGGAAAATAAGGAGCACCTAAAATGTGTGTGCATGAGAGGGAGAGAGAGAGAGAGAGAGAGAGAGAGATCTTATGATTTGTATTCATATCAGATGGAAGAAATACCAATGACCATATATATAATATGAGAGAGTGAAGAACTTTCAACATGCAGCAATGGAACCTGGCAGTTGTAATCAACATCTGAGACCTCCAAATTGCCATCAACTCTACGGGCTTCACAGCCCACATAAAATAAGAAAAAAGATAAAAGTAGATCGAACAAGAACCAGACAGCTTAACCCACATCGACTAATTTTACTTTACCTCCACTAGAAGCTCAACAACTAAGACTACCACACTACTCTCACTACATCATCCTTCCTCACATGCTTCTAGCAAGCATCTCTTGGTACCTCCGATAAGACTCTTGCTTCTCCAACCTAAACTTCTCATGGCAGCTAGCAATGAATCTCTCTGCACGCTGGTCAATCTCACTCCCATCATCATCCCCCACTGAAGCCTCAGAATTCTTCTCCTCAAGCCAATGGAGGTACCCGGAGAGTGGCGGCTCCATCTCTTCATCGCCCTCCTCGGTAGAAATTATTGAATTCCATGTCGAGTCGTAGTACATGTGACTCGTGCCGAACGCCTCCATGACTGCAGGCTCCGGCATGGGTATGACATGGGACGAGGACCAGTTGACATGCATCCTCATGGAACCAAGGAGCTTCTTATTTTTCTTCCTCCTAAGCTTGATGGTGTAGTTGGCGGCCATGGTATTCTTCCTGTTGAGAAGCTCCATGACCACGGACTTGGCACTGGTGATGGCTTGGAAGACATGGCACACATGTCGAAAGACATAGGCTTGAAGCAGGGCTCTTATCTTGCGAGAGATTGAACTTGGGCATGGCGTTTTCGCCGTAAAATCGTAGAGCGAGTGCAGGGAACTTAGATGAGGTTGGTGAGCCATGAGGTCCAGCACCCCACTCTGTGACCCCTCGTGGGCTTATAAGCTAGTTGGATCACACAAATGCCACTTCAGTGGAACCAAATCACAGAACTGCCCCTTTCCGGAAAGCGATGGTTTGGCTTCTGTATCCTTGTGTCGTAGCTTTTCAGCTCTATCCTCGCGCTCACCCATATAACATATCCTCGTTAGGGGAGAGATTTGGCCTTAATCCTGAAATTTTTGCCAATGAGCTTTTCTTATTCTAGTTAATTAATGTAGATGATGGCATTATTTTAAGAGTTCCAGAGATTGGAGGTCCTGAGGATGGTTGGGAAGGAAGAGGAGGTCGGTGTGGCTTCTCTCTCTGGCATTAGCCTTTGTGAAGAGAATCTTTGGAAGATAGGAAACAAAACAATGGGAGTAGTAATAGTAGGTGAACCCTCAAAAACACTTTGTTTGTACCATCGATCTATCAATCACATGGAAGATCGTGACACAGAGTCCTTTTTTTTATTCCCATACGATTTTAAGTCAAATATCATCTGCAAAGCAGTCCAAAACATTCAACTTTCTAGGTTTGAGATTCTATTGAAAGGTGCCCATGATTACGTATCTAAGCAGGGAGAAACCAAGAAAACAAGCTTATCTTCCTCGTTGTCGCTCCACGGTAGTACTTCTTATAGTCTCTTCCGATTATATCATCCACTTCTTGGCCTGCTTAAAAAAGAGAGATCAACTAATTGTGGAATATTGATCATCGTTTATAATATTAAAAAAGAAAATCATTAGATGGAAGTCATTAAGGAGTTTTATTCCAGGTTCGATATTGAAGAAGTTGCCAGCATTATGCTTCTATAGAGATTTTGTCCATCTAACATTAAAAAAAGAAAAGGTGATCGAGATTGATCAGGATGGAATCTTATACCATCACCAGCTTTCTTTTAATTGCTTCCGTTCAAAGTTTACTGAGTTAGCGCGCCCAACTGAAAAGCTACTTGTACTGTAAACTTTGACCATTTCCCATGTCTTGACATAAACTCAGCATCGTTTATTTTTTATTTTTATTTTATTTTTTTTATACAAATGGATCATGTCATTCTAGTACGAATCAATCCAAATAGATCAAATACAATATTTAAGTAAAAAAAGATAGGGATCATCCTGTGACCAAACCCTATAACCATGATGGCCACCACCGTCGCTACTCAATCAGCCGAAGAGTTGGCCTCTTGATAGACATGATGGATTTGATACTGTCAACATTCCGTAAAGTAGCCCAATATCAAGGATTAGGGTTGACAGGAAGCTTGAAAGCAGCTATCCTTCTGGATCTAACGGATAACCGTAAGAAAATCATCTAATCCTAATAGCATCGTTTATTCAGTAGCCATGATTTTTTTTTTTTTTTGTCACTTCTTACATTAATCAAAGCATGTGCATCAAAATGACCAAAGAAGCCTCCACAGAGGGGGAGAGGGAGATTGGTTCCTTGTTCTTTTCAAAGCAGTGCGGAGTTTCAGAACGGTACACTTCCATCCTCCGTTTAATGGCATCATCCGTTCCCTTAGATGGCATGGGCTATGAGTTTCTAGAGTTCTAGCCATGAGATTGAAGCCAGTTTTGTTATTCATTCATTTGGTGTGCTCGAGAAACGAGAGGCTCGGCAGAAATGAGATCCTTCGGTACTTCGAAGTGACTTCACTCTAACAAGCATTCGCACATGGTGGAAGAAGGAAATCGGCAGGCCCTCATCATCTGTACGCTATGACGCATGCATCGCTTCATGGACTTAAAGAGATTCAATTATATTCATTTTTGCCACTCTTACTCAGATTTTTCGCTCCATTTTGAACAAACAGTGAAATATTTTTTAAAGAGTACTTATTTACTGAAGAATTCCCATATTTGCCCTATTTTACATAAATCATGAACTAGAATGAATTCTCATATTTATAATAAATAAAAATTAAAATAACGACAGTAGAATTGTTATGTTAATTATGTTCTTAAATCATTTTTTATTTTTATATTACTAAATTTAAATTGTAAAATATAAATTTTAATATATATTTGATTAAGTTATATTTAAAAATAATTGGTTTGAAATCATATATTCAAAAATAGATGAAATGTTCTTGATTTTTTTTTTTAGAAAAGAATAGAAAACATAATTGAAATGGAATAAAATGCTTTATGATAGAGGCATGATATTATGAGAATTATTGCTATAATCCTAAGAAACCATTTCAATAGTATTCTCCTTAAAATAATATTTTGATTTTATAATTAAATAATATTCATAAGCTCTAGTATAATTAGAAAAATAAAAATATAAAAATTTATATTTTTTAAATTTTTATCACTAATTTTAAATTGTAAATTTTTAATTTTAATTTAAAATAAAGATAAGATAAAGTAAAATATATGAATTAGATTAAATCATTTTTAAATCTAAAAAATAATTGATTTGAAGCTATAGATTAAGAAATAAATGAAATATTTTCAAGTCTTTTAAAAAGTAATAATATAATCAAAATGTAATAATATTTTTTATAATAGAGTTATAATTATTATAAAAATTACTACCATGGTACTAAAAAGCTTCTCACCATAATGTCCTTGTTGGTTAATTGTTTTGAACCATTTCATTATCTATCATTTATTTATCATATTTTTCTATACTATTATTTTTATTATTAAATAATTAAATATAATTAAATGTTTAAATGTTATTATAAATTTAATAATATATATATTTATAAATTCTCAAGCTGGGTCAAGTTAGCTCTATTTTTTTCTAAGCATAAGCTAGCTTCCTTGTTTATCAAGTAGAAGAAAAATCTTAATTTCAGAGACCTAATTTTATAAACTGAATGGAACAAAAGTGAAAGAAGAAAAAGTAAAGAGTTAAACATAAGTTGACTTAAAAAGATAAACTATGACTTATTATAAAATACAAATAAAAAAAAAAAAGAAAAAAAGTCAAACATTCATTATAAGATAAAAATGTAAAATGATAAAAAAAAAAAAATCTAAACACGAGCTAAAATTTAAAAAATTATAACTCACTATAAATGAAAGCAAAAAAATTTGAGAAGCTGTAAAATGAAAGCAAAAAAATAAAATAAAAAAGAGCCAAACTTGATTGAAATAAAGAAAATTATGAATCATTATAAAATAAAAGGAAAAAATGTAAAATATAAAATAAAAGTGAAAAAAAAGAAAAAAAAATCCAAACATTCATTATGAAATGAAAGAAAAAATTAATAAAAAGGAAAAAAAGCAAATTAGGTTTGTTGTCTATTATTTATGTATCATATATTTCTATACTATTATTTTATTTTTAGATACTAAATAATATATATATATATATATATATATATATATATATATATATATATATATATATATACTTATAAATATATAAATAAAATTCTGAGGCTAAATTGAGTTAGTTTTATTTTTTCCTAAGTATAGGCTTGGCTTCCTTGTTTATTAAGTAGAAGATGTTGAACCTAAGGATTTAATAATATATGTTTAATGGTAACAAAATATTGATTGAAGGATAATATATGCTTGAGTTTGTCATAATAAGATAGGTATCATGATCGAAACAAATCAAGATATGAGCAAAATTTATTCGGTAATTTGCAAAGAACTCAAGTAGAATGTAAGAAGTTTAAGCCAGAGGAGAATAATGTTAAGTACCATCCAACTCAAAATGTTTAATCAAATAGTTTGTATATTATAATTTTATTTTTTCTAAGAATACATTATAAAACTTGGTAGAAGAATAAATACACAAAACTCAAACCCCTTAAAAATGAATTACATTAGGTTTTAGATTAATAATTAAAATAAAATTATAATAAAAATCTAAAGCCGAATATGTATGGTTGATCGATCCAAAAAATAGTCAACCAAACCAGACACTTCAAACAAAACCCTCAAAACCAAGTTTTTATCTAGTCTGGCAATCAATCATTGCAGAATGGATGGTCAACTAGCCTAAGGCCAATTGTCAATCACCCTAGGGTCGACTGCTGGGGCGATTCATTGCTGGGGATTTGATAGCCCAGTGGTTATATTTTTATTTAATCATTGAGTTGCTTTTGAGCTCCAATAGCTATATTGTTAAAGCCCTATAAATGAGAACCTATGGGCTAGTTTAAACATGAAAAGATGATGTGAAATTCATTAGAAAATCTTTATAAAATAAAGTTTCAAGCTTATTTAGTTTATACTTTCTTTTTTCAAGTTTAGTGCTACATTTGTAAATCTTTTTTTTTTTTTTGAGAGGACTTTTAGTATTCTCTTTTACAAGAGAGGTTTGGGTTCCTCCTTAGCCATGTAAAATGAGAGAGGGTTTATACTTATATTGAACAATAATTGTAAGGATTTTTCCTAAGTTTGGTAAAATAAGTGTGTAAGGGTTTGTTCTTTATTTGGTTAAAAGAATTAATATAGTAAAAATCTCAAATAGAACTCTTGGAGTGGTTATAGGTAAGGAATGTCAAATCATATAAATTCTTGAGCCTTATGTACTTTCTTTTATATTTATATATCTTATAATTAGTATTACTTGTTATATTACATCACTACAAGAAAATACTGAAATAGCGACGAGCAACGATGCATCGCTAAATTGCGACCACATTGCGACGCCTCCGCGATAATAAAATTTGCATGCAATTAGCGACGCATTAGTGACTCAATAAACCAAAAAATTAAAAAAAATTATTTTTTAATTTAGCGATGCAAGTAATGCGTCGCAATATTTTTAAATTTAGTTTTATAAAATAGAATTATGAAATATAAAATATTGCACGCAACTCAGTGCATCGCAATGTTTTTTAAAAAATTAATTATGTTAAATAGCGACATAATAAACCAAAAAATTAAAAAAATATTTTTTATTTAGCGACGCACTAACTGCGTCGCAATAATTTTAAATAAAATTAATATTTATAAAATATAATTATAAAATAAAAATATTGCGATGCAACTCAGTGCGTGTAATGTTTTTAAAAAATTAATTATGTTAAATAGCGACGCAATAGCGACGCAATAAAAGTAAATTAAAAAAATAATTTTTTAATTTAGCGACGCAAGTATTGCGTCGCAATATTTTTTAAAATATTAAAAAAAATTATGAAATAAAAATATTGCGACGCAACTGAGAGCGTCGCAATATTTTTAAAAAAATTAATTATGTTAAATAGCGACGCAATAAAGCAGTAAATTAATAAAAATAATTTTAATTTAGCGACGCAAGTATTGCGTCACAATGTTTTTTAAAAAATTAAATTTTATAAAATATAATTAAAAGATAAAAAAATAAAAAATAAAACATTGCGACGTAACGAAATGTGTCGCAATTATTTTTAAAAAATTAATTTTGGTACATGCATCGGATCGGTCATCACCGATCGGGATCGATCATGGCTTCGATCGATCGTAACCGTCGGATCGTCGACGATCAGATCGATCGCGACAGTCGAGATCGTTCATCGCCGACCGGGATCGATCATGGCTTCGATCGATCGCAACCGTCGGATCGTCGTCGATCGGATCGATCGCAATGGTCCAAGATCGGTCGTGGCCGATCGGGATCACGGCTTGGATCGATCGCAACCGCCGTATCGTCGGCGATTGGACCGATAGCCACGGTCCAAGATCGATCGTGGCCGATCGGGATCAGGGCTTGGATCGATCGCAACCATCGGATCGTCGACGATCGGACCGATCAACGGTCCGAGATCGTCGTGGCCGATCGGGATCAGGGCTTGGATCGATTGCAACCGTCAGATCGTCGCGATCGGATCGATCGCAACGGTCCAAGATCGGTCGTGGCCGATTGGGATCACGGCTTAAATCGATCGCAACCGTCAGATCGTTGCCGATCGGACGATCGCCACGGTCCGAGATCGGTCATGGCCGATCAGGATCAGGGCTTGGATCGATCGCAACCATCGGATCGTCGGCGATCGGACCGATTGCCACGGTCCGAGATCGGTCATGGCCGATCGGGATCAGGGCTTGGATCGATCGCAACCGTCGGATCATCGGCGATCGGACAGATCGCAACGGTCCAAGATCGGTCATGACCTATCGGGATAGGGCTTGGATCGATCACAACCGTCGGATCGTCGGCGATCGGACCGATCGCCATGGTCCGAGATTGGTCGTGGCCGATCGGGATAAGGGCTTGGATCGATCGCAACCATCGGATCGTCGGCGATCGGACCGATTGCCACGGTCCGAGATCGGTTGTGGCCGATCGGGATCAGGGCTTGGATCGATCGCAACCGATGGATCGTCACCGTCGGATCGATCGCAACGGTCCGAGATCGTCGTGGCCGATCGGGATCATGGCTTGGATCGATCGCAACCGTCGGATCATCGGCGATTGGACCGATCGCCACAGTCCGAGATCGGTCGTGGCCGATCAGGATCAGGGCTTGGATCGATCGCAACCGTCGGATCGTCGGCGATCGGGCCAATCGCACGGTTCGAGATCGGTCGTGGCCGATCAGGATCAGGGCTTGGATCGATTGCAACCATCGAATCGTCGGTGATCGGACCGATCGCCATGGTCCAGATCGATCGTGGCCGATCAGGATCAGGGCTTGGATCGATCGCAACCGTCGATCGTCAACGATCGGACCGATCGCCACGGTCCGAGATCGGTCGTGGCCGATCGGGATCAGGGCTTGGATCGATCGCAACCATCGGATCGTCGGCAATCGGACCGATCGCAATGGTCCGAGATCGATCGTGGCCGATCGGGATCAGGGCTTGGATCGATCGAAACCATCGGATCGTCGCTGGTCGGATCGATCGCAATGGTCCGAGATCGGTCGTGGCCGATCGGGATCATGGCTTGGATCGATCGCAACCGTCAGATCATCGGCGATCGGACCGATCGCCATGGTCCGAGATTGGTCGTGGCCGATCGGGATCAGGGCTTGGATCGATCGCAACCGTCGGATCGTCTGTGATCGGACCGATCACCACAGTCGAGATCGATCGTGGCCGATCGGGATCAGGACTTGGGTCGATCGCAACCGTCGGATCGTCGACGATCGGACCGATCGCAATGGACCGAGATCGATCGTGGCAATCGGGATCAGGGCTTGGATCGATCGCAATCATCGGATCGTCGGCGATCGGACCGATCGCCATGGTCCGAGATCGGTCGGCCGATCAGGATCAGGGCTTGGATCGATTGCAACCATCGGATCATCAGCGATTGGACCGATCGCCACGGTCCGAGATCGGTCGTGGCCAATCGGGATCAGGGCTTGGATCGATCGCAACCGTCGGATCATCGCCGATCGAACTGATCGCAATTATTTTAAAAATATAATTTTTATCAAATATAATTATCAAATAAATATATTGCGACGTATTAGCGATGCATTTTTTTAGAAAATAAAAATAATTTTCTCAAAAAAATAAGTTTTAATCTTGCGACGCATATATTGCGTCGCAATGATTTTTAGAGAAATAAATGTTGTAAAAAAAATTTAAAAATAAAACATTGCGATGCAATATATGCATTGCAATTATTTTCAAAAATATAATTTTTATCAGTTATAATTATTAAAAAAATATTGAGATGCATTAGCAACGCAATTTTCTAGAAAATAAAAATAATTTTTCAAAGAAAACAAGTTTTAATATTGCGATGCATATATTGCGTCGCAATATTTTTTATAAAAATAAATGTAATAAAAAAAATTTAAAAAATAAACATTACGACGCAATATATGTTGTCGCAATTATTTTTAGAAAACATAATTTTTATCAAATATAATTATCAGATAAAAATATTGCGACGCATTAACGATGCATTTTCCTAGAAAATAATAATAATTTTTTCACGGATATTGGCGCCAAATTAGCGACTCATTAGCGACCCAATTAGTTGCGTCGCTAAGTTTTTTGTAAATTAATAAAAAAGGCCAAATTAGCTATGGATAAATTTAAAAAAAAATAGCGAGTGATTAGCGATGCAAATTTGCTTCGCTAATCACTACTATAGCTGGGTCGGCCGCCCCCCCCCCCCGCTTCTCTTTCTTCCTTCCTCTTCTTACCCTAACCGCCGCCGTCCCCACCTCCGGCTCCCCCGCCCTCTCCTCCGGTGCTACGAACCACCGGCAGCAGCTCCCCCCACTCCGGCGGCGTCCCCTCTCTACCGAGGTAAGCCCCCCTCCCCCTTATTTAAAAAAAAAACAATCGTTGCCGGCCATGGCCGCTGCCGTTGCCGTCTTCTCTGGCCATGGCCGCTGCCGTGGCCGGCCGTGGCCTGGCCACGGTGGCCAGGCCAACAAAAAAAATTTAACAGGGGGGGTTTTCCCCCACCACCCCTTCGTTGCTAGCCACGGCCACGGCCATGGCCTTCTTCTCCGGGCACGGCCTCGGTCGTGGCCGTCTTCTCCGCCACGGCCGCTGCCGTAGCCTGGCCATGGTGGCCAGGCCAACAAAAAAAATTTAACAGGGGGGTTTTCCCCACCCCCCCTTCGTTGCCGACCACGGCCATGGCCGTGGCCTTCTTCTCTGGGCATGGCCTCGGTGTGGCCGTCTTCTCCGGCCAACAAAAAAAAATTAACAGGGGGGCTTTCCCCACCCCCCTTCGTTGCCGGCCACGGCCACGGCCGTGGCCTTCTTCTCCGGGCACAGCCTCAGCCGTGGCCGTCTTCTCCGGCCACGGCTATGCCATGGCCGGCCATGGCCTGGCCATGGTGGCCAGGCCAACAAAAAAATTTAACAGGGGGGTTTTCCCCACCCCCCTTCGTTGCCGGCCACAGCCTCGGCCGTGGCCGTCTTGTCCGACCACGGATGCTGCCGTGGCTGGCCGTGGCCTGCCACGGTGGCCAGGCCAACAAAAAAAATTTAACAGGAGGGGTTTTCCCCACCCCCCCTTCGTTGCCGGCCACGGCCACGGTCGTTGCCTTCTTCTCCGGGCACGGCCTCGGTCGTGACCGTCTTTCCGGCCACGCCCACGCGTGGCCGGCTGTGGCCTGGCCACGGTGGCCAGGCCACCAAAAAAAAAATCACAGCACTATAACCTTTAGACCCGTTTAAGAATTTGTAAGACTTAGTCTTGCAAATTCTCAAATTGTCCTGGTGGACAGTTTAAGAATATTTTTTGCGATATGTTAGTCTGCTATTAATCATCGTTGGTTGAGATTGCGGTTTGTATTTGCTCATGCGTTCTCCTAGTGTAGCATATGCCACACATTTAGGAGAACATATGGGGAAATGCTGCTGAAATTTTAACGTAAACCATTGATGATAATTAATAGCAGAATAATATATCACAAAAAATATTCTTGAATGGGATAGGGCCTCACCTTTTAGACATGGAGTGAAGGTGGAATTAATTTAGGACACTTGATTACTTGTGAAATCTGATGATTGAACGGACCGCATTGCGGCCCGGCCCGAACCCAATCCCTAGCATTAGTTGAGTAAAAGAAATAATTTAGTTATATGTACTAATGTTAATATAGTTTTATATTGTGGTTTCCTTTAATGGTTTACCAGAAATTGTATAAATCAGTCAAAAATGAGCGGGGTTCGCTCGTGGATGTATGCAAGGATAAAAGATGGCTTGCTTAATCTAGATTTTCTGAATGGATTGGAAGAATTTATCACATTTGCATGTAGCCAGCCTGAATGGATGGATGAGCTAGGATTAGGTGCCCATGCAACTTCCACAGGTGTCAGAATAAAGCCTACAGAAATGTTGAAACTGTTAAGGTGCATTTGTGTAAAAAGGGGTTTGTTCCTGATTACGATGTTTGGTACTATCATGGTGAACCGAAGGAAATTTCGGTAGCTGTTACAAGCCAACAAGTGTCAATTCCCGAAGATGAACCATTTGTGAATTTAAACACATATGAAGAAATAGTGATGAATGCATCGGGTAATGAATTCAATCAGAATGCATTTATGGAAGAACCAAATCCAGATGCATAGCAATTTTATGATATGTTGCATGCTGCAAATCAAGAATTGTATCCTGGTTGTGAAGGTCATTCCCAGTTGTCTACGGCTGCTCGGTTGTTGAATATTAAGGCAGAACATCGATTATCAGAAAAGGCGTTCAATTATGTAGAGGGTTAATCAAAGAAATTTTGCCAAATGATAATGTTGCAGCAGACAGTTTTTACTCAACGAAGAAGTTGTTGCGTGGGCTTGGGCTCCCAGTTAATAAGATCGATTGTTGCTTGAACAATTGTATGATATATTGGGGTGAAGACTCAGAGCTGAGATGGTGTAAGATTTGTGGGCAATCAAGGTACAAAAATAGCGAAGGGGGAGCCAGTACAAGTAGGAGGAAAAGTATGCCTTACAAGAGGATGCATTACTTTCCTCTTACCCCACGCCTACAGAGATTATACAGATCTGAGGCTACAGCTGCTGATATGAGATGGCATGCCGAACATGAATCTAAAGAGGATGAAATGCGGCATCCATCAGATTCAAAGGCTTGGAAGCATTTCAATGAAAATCATCCTGATTTCGCTGAAGATATAAGGAATGTGAGATTAGGTCTTTGTACCGATGGCTTCCAACCATTTGGTCAAGCGGGGCAATAGTATTCATGTTGGCCTGTGATATTGACTGTATATAACCTTCCTCCATGAAGTGCATGAAAGATACTGCAATGTTTTTAACGGTTTTGGTTCCAGGACCATCAAATCCAAAGTAAAAGATTGATATCTTCCTGCAACCGTTGGTGGCCGAATTGAAAATGTTGTGGGAAACAGGAGTCGTAGCCTACAACATTTCTATGAAACAGAAT
>UESW01001832.1:245742-347242 GCA_900491605.1 Calamus simplicifolius
GGCCAAAAAAAAATTAACAGTGGGGGGGGGAATCCCCCCCCTTCCAGTCTTCTCCGGCCACAGCCGCGGCGGTCGTGGCCTGGCCACAGTGCCAGGCCACGAGAAAATATAATTTAACAGGGGGAACCCCTCCCCCCCTCCCGTCTTCTCCGGCCATGGGGCGGCTGTGGCCGGTCGTAGCCTGGCAAGTAAGGCCACGGGAAAAAATTTTAACAGTGGGGGGGAATTCCCCCCCTCTTTGGGGAACCCTCCCCCTCCCGTCTTCTACGGCCACGGCTGCGGCCGTGGCCGGTCGTGGCCTGGCCACAGTGGCCAGGCCAAGGAAAAAAAATTAACGGGGGGAGGGGATTTCCCCCCCTCCCCCATCTTCTCTGGCCACGGTGGCCTATGGCCAGGCCACTAAAAAAATAAAAATAAAAAAATAAAAAAGAACAGGGATTGGTTTTTTTATTAAATTAATATAAAAAATAAATTTATTACAAAATATTATTAGTAAGCTGTTTTAATATTTTAATCTTAATAATTTATTATTTATTGATAAACTATTATAAAAAAAATATTTTACAAATATTATTCTTTAATTACAAAATATTTCATAACCAATTTTACTGATTAAACTATTTAATTATTAATATTTAAAATATTATTAGTAAGCTATTTTATATTTTAATTTTAATAGTTTATTTAAAAAATTATATATCAATTAAATTTAGAAAACCCCTATAGTAATATTATATTATAAATAATATATTACAATAATATTAGAATACAGTATAGTTTATTTTATATAAATATTTATTATGTGATATTATATATAATATAATGATTCTATAACATCATATTGAACTATTTTAGGTTTGATGAAATTTTAAAATAAATTCGAAATAGTCTTCTTCATGCATGTCTTATTGTCAGAATGTTATAAGTTGTACAATATTAAATTTAATATTATATTCATTTCACCAAATAATTATTTATAAAACTCATTATAAATTATGAAATTATGATATCATTCATATTTGAATTTTTTGTTATTAAATTAGAAAAATAAAATTTATTATCCCTTTAACTTATAATATTCACTGTGATAATAAAAAAGTATGTTTATGATAATTAATTTAGGACATTTTATTAATAATATCCTATTATAATATATATTACTATATTAGTTCATAATATTATAATATAAATAATAATAAATTATGGTATTCTAATAAATAATGGTTGCAATATAACATCAATGTAGTATTTGTAATTAGTGATTCTGATCGATAGTAATTAATTAAAGAAATTGCTTTATGATTATTTAGGTTATTATGTTTTAAATTAATTCAGTCATTGATTAGTGGTTTTATAGTCATGGTTCAATTTCTCAGTCTATTAAACTATGCATGACAGTATTGGTGACATTTGACTATGTGAGTTCTAATTTTATTGATTATCTCTATTTCTAATTTATATCATATATCTTTTATATCATATTATGTCTTGATTATTTACATCCTGCTTCAAATTGAATGATGCATTAAATTTGAAATGCTAAATAAAATGTTTATTGTAATATTATAATTTTCAGCAACAAATTAGTAGTTTCAATGATTTACATTTTAGTATTCATTTTTGACGTATTCGCAAGAAGTTAAGAATAACAAGCATAAGTTCGATTGTCTTCGGACTTTCATAATCACAGCACTTTAACCTTTAGACCCGTTTGAGAATTTGTAAGCCTTAGTCTTGCAAATTCTCAAATTGTCCTGGTGGACAGTTTGAGAATATTTTTTGACATGTTAGTCTGCTAGTAATCATCGTGGGGTGAGATTTCGGTTTGCATTTGCTCATACGTTCTCCTAGTGTGGCTTATATACCACACATTAGGAGAACATATGGGAAAATGCTGCCGAAATTTCAATGTTACCGATCGATGATAATTAATAGCAGAATAACATATCACAAAAAATATTCTTGAATGGGATAGGGCCTTACCTTGTAGACATGGAGTGAAGGTAGAATTATTTAAGACACTTGAATTCTTGTGAAGTCTAATGACTAAACGCACCGCCTTGCGGCCCGACACAAACTCAAGCCCTCCTTTAGCCATGAACCTATGCATCGGTCCTTGCTAGCACCCCAAGGATCGTAGCCGTGGCTGGCCTTGCAGGGTAGGGACCTTAGTTGTAAAAAAATTGGTTAGTTATAAATGATTTAATGGTTGTTATTAACCTTAGTTGTGTAAAAGAAATTTAGTTATATATTTAGTTAATACTAATAGTTTTATTTTTGGTTTCCTTTAATGGTTTACCAGACTTGTATAAGTCGGTCAAAAATGAGCGGGACTCGCTCATGGATGTATGCAAGGATAAAAGATGGCTTGCTGAATCCAGATTTTCTGAATGGATTGGAAGAATTTATCGCATTTGCATGTAGCCAACCTGAATGGATGGATGGGCCTAGGATTAGGTGCCCATGCAACTTCCACAGGTGTCAGAATAAAGCCTACAGAGATGTGGAAACTGTTAAGGTGCATTTGTGTAAGAAGGGTTTTGTTCCTGATTACTATGTTTGGTACTGTCATGGTGAACCAGAGGATATTCCAGCAGCTGTTATAAGGCCAACAAGAGTCAATTCCCGTAGATGAACCATTTGTGAATTTAAACACATATGAACAAATGGTGATGAATGCATCGGGTAATGACTTCAATCAGAATACATTTATGGAAGAACCAAATCCAGAAGCACAACAATTTTATGATATGTTGCGTGCTGCAAATCAAGAATTGTATCCTGGGTGTGAGGGTCATTCCCAGTTCTCTACAGCTGCTCGAATGTTGAATATTAAGGCAGAACATCGATTATCAGAAAAGGCGTTCAATTCTGTAGCTGAGTTAATCAAAGAAATTCTGCCAAATGATAATGTTGCCGCAGACAGTTTTTACGCAACAAAGAAGTTGTTGCGTGGGCTTGGGCTCCCAGTTAATAAGATCGATTGTTGCTTGAACAATTGTATGATATTTTGGGGTGAAGACTCAGAGCTGAGATGGTGTAAGATTTGTGGGCAATCGAGGTTCAAAAACACCGAAGGAGGAGCCGTACAAGTAGGAGGAAAAGTGTGCCTTACAAGAGGATGCATTACTTTCCTCTTACCCCACGCCTGCAGAGATTATACAGATCTGAGGCAACAGCTGCTGATATGAGATGGCATGCCGAACATGAATCTAAAGAGGATGAAATGCGGCATCCATCAGATTCAAAGGCTTGGAAGCATTTCAATGAAAATCATCCTGATTTCGCTGAAGATATAAGGAATGTGAGATTAGGTCTTTGTACCGATGGCTTCCAACCATTTGGTCAAGCGGGGCAACAGTATTCATGTTGGCCTGTGATACTGACTGTATATAACCTTCCTCCGTGGAAGTGCATGAAAGATTCTGCAATGTTTTTAACCGTTTTGGTTCCAGGACCATCAAATCCAAAGGAAAAGATTGATGTCTTTCTGCAACCGTTGGTGGCCGAATTGAAAATGTTGTGGGAAACAGGAGTGGTAGCCTACGACATTTCTATGAAACAAAATTTCTTAATGAGAGCTGCTTTGATGTGGACAATAAGTGATTTTCCGGCATATGCAATGTTGTCTGGTTGGAGCACTGCTGGACGTCTGGCATGCCCTCATTGCATGTATGATTCGGATGCATTTACATTGCAGAAGAGTGGTAAGCAGTCATGGTTTGATAACCATAGAAAGTTCTTGCTTTCAAATCATCCTTACAGGCGTAACTTGATCACCTTCCGGAAGAACAAAGCAGTCACAAAATTTGCCGAACCGGTTAGGTCCGGCACGGATCTATTTGATTCTATAGAGCATTTGGGGTTGATGTATGCATGGGAACCAGATGCAGATAGAATAAATAGCCGTATATGTAAAGAACATAACTGGATTGGGAGCACAAATCTCATCCGGCACAACTTGGATGTTATGCATATCGAGAAAAATTTCTTTGATAACATATTTAACACGGTGCTAAACATCCCGGGAAAAACCAAAGATACTGCAAAGTCAAGAGAAGAACTTAATCTTTATTGCAGAAGAGGTGATTTGAGGAGTGCCGACGGGAACTATCCTAAATCCTGTTACACTCTTGACAGAAATTCACGAGAAGTATTTATGTAACTGGGTTAGAGGGTTAAAATTTCCAGAAGGTTATGCCTCAAATATCGGTAGGTGTGTGAACATGCATAAGCTCAAGTTGTTCGGCATGAAGAGTCACGACTGCCATGTTTTCATGCAACGGTTATTGCCTATAGCTTTTGTGAGTTGCTTCCGCACCATGTCTGGAAGGCATTGACCGAGCTCAGCTGTTCTTCAAGGAGTTATCTGCCGCAGTCATTACTTCTGCATCCATGGCAAGGCTTGAGGAGGAAATTCCAATTATTTTATGCAAGCTGGAGCTAATATTTCCTCCCAGTTTTTTTGACTCAATGGAGCATTACCGGTTCACTTGCCATACGAAGCGAGCATAGCTGGTCCCGTGTAGTATCGCTGGATGTATCCTTTCGAGAGGTAAATATATACATCAGTAAGACATGTTGACATTTTAAATATTATTTCATTGCGAGAACATTGGTTTATTTTTTTCCACCTTTACATATAGGTACCTTAAGAAGTTAAAAATAACGTGCGTAATAAGGCAAGGGTTGAAGGTTCAATATGTCATGCACACTTGATCGAAGAAGTTTCAGCTTTTGCCTCGCATTACATTGAGGGTCACGTCCGCACGAGGAGCCGAAATATTGGTCGTAACGATGACGTATGTGTGGACGAAAGAGAACCTAATGACGGTAGAATATCGGTTTTTAAAGGTATCGGCCGTTTTTTAGGACGCAGAAGTCAAGGAATATTAGCGATATGGAGTATAATGCAGCACATTATTACATCCTAATGAACTGTAGAGAAGTTGATCCATACATTGAGTAAGTATATACTTCAATGCTTAATTGGAACTTCTAATTTAAATTGCAATATACCGCAGGGTCTATGGTCTGGGCACTAGAGCTTCTGCATATTTTCCCCAGTAGGCCTCCAGTTCGCGCTATTCTGGCGATATTCTTGCCAAGCGTTTAGAGGACATTCGGAGATCTATTACGGAGAAGGTTCGGCAGGAGGTTCGCAGGACGTTCGGCAGGAGATTTAGCAGGAGTTCGACCAGTGCACGGAAGTCCTTCAGCACAAGTTCGACCAGCGCACAGAAGTCCTTCAGCACGAGCTCTCTGACATAAGAGAGCAGATGCATCACATGCGGGATTTGGTTAGCCGCATGTTGCGGGTTTCCAGCCACCATGATCATAATAGTGGATATTCTTGATGTATTTTTTCTTTACTTTTATGTGTTGTACATGGAAACTTCAAAATTTAATATATTTATTTTTAGAAATTTAATGATGAATGTTTCAATTAATATCAGTGTTCGATCAATATCAGTGTTCGATCATAATTATTATAAATTTAACCATTTTAATTTATAATATTTTATATTTTTTTAAAAATTTAATTAGCGACGCATTAGCGACTGAAATTGCATCACTAATATATCTAAAATATTATTATTAAATATTACGACGTATTCAATTGCATCGCAATATGCGACGCAATTGAATGCGTCACAATATTAAATTAAACCATTTTAATTTTTAATCTTTTTTATTTTTTAAAAATATTTAACTAGTGACATATTAGCGCTGAAATTACATCGCTAATATTTTTAAAATATATTATTAAATATTGCGATGCAACGTCTTGGCGTCGCAATATTGCGACGCACTTGGTTGCATCGCAATATCACTGGTTGCGTCGCAATATTAAATTTAACCGTTTTAATTTTAATTTTTAATATTTTTTTATAAAAATTTAATTAGCGACTCATTAGCGACTAAAATTGCGTTGCTAATATTTCTAAAATATTATTATTAAATATTACAATGCAACGACCTTGCATCGCAATATTGTGACGCAAAGACGTTGCGTCGCAATATTGCGACGCAATAAATGCATCGCTGAGAGTCGCTATTTAGCGACACAATTACGACTAAATTTATTCTGTGACGAGACTTACAGCGATGCTACAGTTGCGTCGCTAATGCATCGCAAAACCCAGTTTAGCGACGCATTAGTGATGTATTTTTGCGTCGCTATATTTATTTCTGTTGTGTGTGGAAGGAAGTAGATTCATGTAGCCAACCCCGACCTCATGTAGTTGAAAAAAAGGCTTAGATAAGTTGAGTTGAGTTATAATATTCAAATATATAATATTTAAATCAATTTATAAAGAATCTTATTTTTTATTGAAATGTTTCATATTCTAACAAAAGAAAAGAGGACACTTAAAAATTTAAATAAAAATTCAAAAACATGGTAAACTAATCATCATACTTTATTATTATTAAACAAACATTGTAATCTTTCATTTTTAAGATTGTGATTATGAAATGTAAAATTTTTAGAATATAAGATTCTTGATAATATTATATTATGGTGAATGGATGCCACCTAAGAATTTTGATATGCAACATCACTAACAATCTTGGGATGATGATAAAATCACCTTGTTTGGTATATCATCTTGATATTACATATCGTCATTGTAAGATTAGGATTACTATTTTGGAAAATGATCTTAATCCTGACCAAGGAAATAAGAATGATGGATTATCACAATGATAATAATCTGCACTAAGAAAACATAACAACATTGTCCCTATGTTATCAATCTCTTCTGATATAGCTGTTGCTAGAATGGTGAAGCTCGTGGAGGAATTATAAATGGATGATAAGCTAATAAGTAGTGATGGATGCTGAGGTGGCCAGCTACTTTGAGTTGGTGACCTGTTTTAGTGTTATACAAGAGACCTGAGTTGTAGTCCCTCCCTTGGATGTTGCTATGACAAAGAAAGCAATGTAGAAGTAGTAGAAGAAAAGATGGAAACAAATAAATGGAAATAGCTGGCATGGAAATATTTTGTTGTAACTTGAATGAAATTTTTTTTAGCCCAAGGATCTTTGGGGCTCGAATCATTGTTGCCTCCATGGCATGGGATATTATGGGTATAAGTACTAAACAAATAAATGGTAGATTTGGGCTTCTACAGTATATTCAGAGATATTTTATGTGAAATGATCCATTTATCTTTTGGTTGATGTGCCACTTTTGCTTCTTTCAAGAACCTTAGGTGAAGATAGAATATCATGTGAGCCTATTAGGATGAGGCTTTTTTTCATACAAGCCCCAGAAAAGCAAATGCCTGCCATCTAGTGTAGAATGATATTAAAAATAATTTAAGTCAATGATACGAGGACACAGGACACTATTGAATTGTCTGAACGTCCATAAATATCTCACTCAAGTTAGACAGGAGGGCATGCCTATTTCTTGTATATGTTTGTGTAAATATGTATTGATTTGTCTGTAGTAGTTAATAAGTTGAATCTTTTGCTCTTTAGTTCATAAATGAAAAAAAGGTTTGATAAAAGATAAGTTACTCAAGATAAGTTGCATAAAGAATTGCCGAAAGTAGACATGTAATGATGACATTATAATTAAATAGTATCAAGTGGCGAGGAGTGTCATGAAGTTGTCAAGACTCCAGCACGTCAAAAAGCCTAAAATTCAAAATGTTGGGATAACTTTTGTTTTAATACATTAAACTCAACTCAACTTATCTAAGCCTTTCCTAACTACATGGGGTCGGCTACATGAATCTGCTTCCTCCACTCTCCTCTAATCAGGACCAAGTCGACATGCAAATTAGAAATATAATTTTAGCAAACTGAATATAATAAGCCATAAAGGAAATTTATTGTTCCATTCAGTCCTGTAAATTGTAATGGATAGTTCATTGCTCCATTGTGTTGGAATGCTAGGGCACTGGCTAGCCACAATGCCTTTTTGGCAGGTCGCAACATTTCCAATATTTGAGCATACCTGTAATGTGCTCTTTTCAATTATCCCAGTGGAAGTATTTGTATGACATAGATGTCAAGAGAATATATCATTCATCTCAGTGCTCAACGAATTTGTGTTGATCACCAGCAGAAGCCTCATTTCATTGGCATGGAGTGAAACAAACTTATGTTGGATACTTTGCTCCTTCCTTGACCACAACAGCTAAGTGGAGGAAAACTTGATCCATGAAACCTAGAAGGCTCCTAGCTATATAGTCTTCTTTTACATAATAAACAAGAAGTTGAAAGCCTCTTTCCTTTCAACCAGTTGTTTTTTTTAGTATCTTGATCGCTAGCTACTTATATCCCTCTTTCCACATGTAGAAAATGTTCTCTGATAGGTATATAGTAACAATATGCAATAATTTTAAACATATCAAGATATTCAATGAAGTATTGTAAGTCATGTAATATTCACTAAGTGTATCGTTGGCCAAATCATTCTTACTAACATTACAAAAGACTAGGTTATTACAACTTGTTAAAATATCTCTAAATTTCAAATGTGTTCATGATTCATTGTTGTTGCCATCCTTTTTCTATAATGTATGACTTTAGGGGCGTCATGATTTAGTCAACCTGCTACAAAGTGAGACAAATAAATAATGATTTAGGACTGAAATTAATATTCTTTCTTCATTCATCAATTAATATATTGAGTACATGTATGCATTATTATAGACAAAGTTCAAACCAATAAGCAATAAACTATGGGAGGTATGTTGCATGCATGATTTGAATCACATACTATTGGCAGGTGTGTGAGGGACCTGCTCATAAATAGAACTCCAAAAGATTTTGACGTGATTCCTGCTGCTAGCCTTGAACAGGTTTCCAAACTTTTGGTTTATTTAGTGGTATTGCTGATGTAATATGCTATTTGTTTTTTTAAGAAAAAATAATTGGACCATTACCTTTTGTTGTGCCAGATTGGAGGGCTGTTTAGCAGAACTCAAATTATATGGTGCAGTTTCCTGAACTACCTTGATCATTAGAAAAGCTCCATTAACGAGGTTTGTGCATCTTCTGAAATTGCAAAACTTTCTTATATTTGTATTTTAGAACCAAATTTAGAAAAAAATATTATTTTTCAACAAGTGGTATCAGAGTCTGGTTGATCCCCAACTATTAGAGCCTGGTCGATCCCTAACCAAGTGGTGTCAAAGAAAGCAGATAGCCCAAGAGCCTGACGTGAAGAAGTTCATATCCTCCATCTAAGTGTTAAGTCTTCGGATCAAAGAAATCCGTTGAGAAGTGTGCAAGTCTAAGATAACAAGAGGAAATAATGGAAAAGATTTAAAATATTTGTATATGATTCAAAATTGAATAGAAGGGAAAAAAGATTCATGTACTAACCAAAATTAGTTTGAATTTAACTTTATTTTATTATTTAGTATATATATATAATAATACATTGTAATATAATGATATATTTTAATTTAATTATAATATAATGATTAAACTACTTGATAACAAAATGATTATGATTTTCATATGGACTCAAGAAAAAATTAACTATCTTTGTTTACGGTGAATAATTACTTTATGTGCAATTAAGGAAGTAGATTTTCACATAATGTTTTTTTAACTCATTTAAAATTTTCAATCAAATGAATAATTTTTTATTTTAAAATATAATTTTTTGTAAAAAAATAAATTTTATGATGCTTTTGACTTTTTTTTTGAACGATGTAGGTTGAAATTGATACTTTGTTTATTATTATTATTTTTAAAAAAAGATGCTTTGTTTTTTTATTATTTTTTTAAAAAAGATGTTTGTTTATTATTATATATATATATATATAAGAGAAGAAGGAAAAGAGTGTTTAAGCATAATAAAATTTGCACTTCACAAAGTTAAAGTCTGATTTGTCACGTCAAGGGTTCTTGCTCTGTCGGATGCCCTGGCTGTAAAATAATATCAAAAGAAATCTTTGAAGTTCTTCCATAACGTCATAATTATGTTCTTCTATTTGTTTCTCCACGCTCGTTCGACTCCACCCCAAGCTAACTTATATCTAGTTGGCCTTATGTTTCTATAAAGATTATAACTTTCTGACCTCCCTCTCTCTTTGTTTTTAACATGCAAATCCTTTCCCTTTCATAAAGTACTACAATTTTTTTTTTCCTTTCATTCCTCTGCATAACATACGTTCCACAAGTACTCCACTCTTCCAATATGTCCCTTAACTACTAAATATAAATGAAGTTAAAGGTCTATATTATTTTTAAATGCATCCACAAGATGCTATAAAGAGCAAAAAGTATTGCCAAAGAAGGCTTTAAAAACCGTGCTTTACAACTCTAGTTCTGTGTTTTAGCTGTGCTTTAAGATTTGTGCTTCCATCTCTTCTTCCCCAATCTCCCGGTGTTCTTCATTGCTTTTTCTTCTCCTCTGCCCCGGTCTTTCTCTCGGCCGTCCCTTCTTCCCCTATGGCATCGGATTCAGCTGCTGATGGCCGGGTTCCTGGGAGGAGGACTGCGGATTCAGGGTTTGTCTGGGTCACTTCATCTCCTTCGCCGGCTGAGGTGGAGAGGCTGGAGGCTTTGTTTCCTGATGTGGTGGCTGTCTCGGAGGTGGATCTTCAAGCTGAGATGGTAGAATGGCAGCAGAAGGCCGTCCTTGCGCACTCCTTCAACAAGTGGGTTCCGGCTGAGGCCTTCGTCAGAGAATTCAGGCGTGCGGGAGTTTCTGGAGCAATTGTCCCTATTAGCATGGCATTTCGATGCCATGTGTTCCGATTTAAATCATCGGAAGCTTGTGATCTGGTGCTGCAGCGTCCGTGGGTAATTAACGGCCAAGTGATTGCGACTGAGTCATGGCGGTCGGAATTTACTCCAGCTGAGGACTCAATCCCATCGGTGATGGTGTGGGTTAGGTTGCCGAATCTCCCTCTGGAGTTTTGGAAGGTGGATTTCCTTAAATCTTTCTGGCATCGGTGGGATATTTCATATGCGTTGATCCTGCTACGCTGGCGAAGAACAGGGGTGCTTTTGCGAGGGCCTGTATCTGGGTGGACCTTTGTCGTCCTCTTCGGCCAGACGTTCGGATTCAAGGGTTCAATCAGCCATTCTGGCAACAATTTGCATATGAAAATCTTTAGGGGATCTGTCCGAGTTGTGGTTCGCTACATTTGGGAGGTTTGTGCTCTGTTTGGCGAGGTCAGAAGAGGACAACCCTGCTTCATTCTCTGCTTTCGGGCCATGGCTTGCTACTGTTAGGCAACGACGGGTTGTCTCAGGTTCTCAGTCGGCCAAGTGGGGGAAGGCGCAGAGTAAGGCATCTTCATGTGTCTCTAGATTTGGTTCTGCACCTTAGAATGTCTTGGCCGGGCATCGCTCGGGTAAGGGGGGAGTCTCAGATGGTTGGGTGACTCCGGTGAAGGTGGCTCGCCGGAGGTCTTCCTCATCCATGAAGGTGGTCAGGGCGCCTGAGGCTGAATCAGCGATCGTTTGAAGCAACTGGGCTACGAGACTACTGGCACGGAGGGCGTGCTGGTTCAGGAGGACTGTGCCGTTAAGGCACTTAAGAAGGATATGTTACTCACTCTGAAGGATGGTTCCCGAGAGCATTGTCTGAATCATTTTGTTGCCTCTAAGAATCCTTTTGCAACCCTTGGTTTGGACTCGGGTGTAGATGGTCAATTGGATTGTAAGGAAGCTTTTCATGGGTCCTTGAAGCGAGCCAGACCGGAGGTATCTCTGTCTCCTCGGTCTTGTTCTAATTCTGTGAAGGTTAAGGGGAAAGGCAAGAAGTCCCTGTCTAAAATCGGGGGCGCAAAAATCTTGTCTTCTGATCGGTTTGCTCTCCCCTATGTTGCCAAGAAGGTAGATAGGAGATGGTGAGTTCACTTTTGATAAGGGTGCTAGGTTTTCTGTGGGGATTAAAGCTGCTAAGTCTTCGGGCCTGGGTCTAGTTCCCTTATCCTCGGCGCAGACTTCCCAGAGTGATAAGCCAGGTTTTGATATGGAAGGCCCGTAAGTCTGCTCATCACAGATGTCTGAGGAAGGCATCCTGATGAAAGGGGGTCTTTCTGACAGTATTATGCTGGAGGACCAGGGTGGGTCCCAGTCTCCCCTAGTTTGTAAATGAAGATTCTACTTTGGAATGTGAGAGGAGCTCGAAAGCCTTCTTTTCGATCCTCTTTTGGTAGATTATTACAGTTATATCATTTTGACATATGTATCCTTTTGGAAACTAGGCTGTCAGGTGATAGTTTGGCCCAGTTCCGTAGGCAGATTGCTCGGTTGGTCCTCTTATGCGGTGGAGGTCGATGGTCTGTCGAGAGGAATTTTGGCTATTTGGCGTCTCTCTACTGTTCGGATTGATGCTTTTCATCAATGCAATCAGCAGATTGGCCTTGTTGTCTCTGATGGTACTTCTGTCCCCTGGCTTCTATCGACTGTATATGCTAGTACATACTATAGGGAGAGAAGGGTACTGTGGTCTGAATTGCATTCCCTCCTTGCTCAAGGTCTTCCTTCCATCGTAGCTGGGGATTTCAATTGTATCACTGAGGCTAGTGAAAAGCGCGAGGGCAGACGGGTTACTGGCTTTGCTGCTATTAATGAATTTAGATCCTTCATTGGCTCGTCTGGATTGATGGATTTGGGGTTTTAGGACCTCAATTTACCTGGTGCAATAGTCGTCAGGGGTCTGCTCGGGTGTGGGAAAGGCTGGACAGAGCTTTGGCTACAGCTCAGTGGGTTCATATGCACCCTGTTGTTAGTGTCACCCATCTTCCTCGGATTGCTTCTGACCATTGCCCTATTTGATTTCCACGGAGGTTGATCAGTACCAGCATAAGCAGTTTAGATTTGAGCAGTTTTGGACTGCCCACTCTGCTGCTCGTACTATTATTTATCAGATCTGGCATCTTCCAGTTAGGGGTAATGCTGTATATCGGTTATCTCGCCGTCTTAAGATGGCCAGACATAGACTTTTTAGATGGAATAGGATGGAGCTGGGGATTTGGTTAGACAAGTTGAACTGGTTGAAAATGATATTAGGGTCTTGCAGACTAAGGAAGATCAAGATGGTTTTTTGGTGGACTCGGACCTCTCTTCTCTTCGGGAGAAGCTTGCTCGTCATCACTCTCTCCTTCGGCAGCAGGAGGTGTATTGGTGGCAGAGATCCAGGTTTTAGTGGATTTGTAACAGGGATCAAAATACTAGATTCTTCCATCAGATAACTTTGAAGCGGCGGGCTGCTCATAGGATTCAGAGGTTAGTTGATGATGAGGGGCATAGTCAGGAGGATATTCATTCTATCAGGGATATGCTTCTTCACTTCTTCCAGTCTAGATGGACGGAATCCACTGGTGATGCGGCTCCGGTTGTTCAAGTTCCGGACTCTAGGAAGGTTTCTTCTAGAATAACTATTTGCTTGTCAGGTCTATTACAGAGGATGAGATTAGGGAGGCCCTTTGGGAGTTGGGTCCGGATAAGGCCCCTGGACCTGATGGTTTCCCGCCTTTCTTCTTCCGTCACTACTGGGATATTGTTGGGAAGGAGGTCGTTCAGGCTATTCAGACTGTTTTTCAATCTAAACAAATTCTAGTGGAATGGAATCAGACCTTTATTGCTTTGGCGCCTAAGCGCTCGGATGCGTCCCTTCCGCAGCACTTTCGGCCCATTAGTCTATGTACTACTTTGTACAAGGTCTGCGCTCGTCTTTTAGCTCGCCGTCTCAGTTCGGTGATCCCTCGCCTCATTTCTGCTGAACAGGGGGCGTTTATTAGAGGGCGTTCTATTTCAGATAACGTCCTCATAGCACAGGAGTTTATGCATGATCTCCAGAGAGCTCCGGCTAGCTGTTGTCTTATGGCTATTAAGCTTAATATGGAGAGAGCTTATGATAGACTGAGTTGGACCTTTTTTCATCGATCTCTTCAGGAGTTCGGATTTGATCGACTGTTTATTTAATGGATTATGGCTTGCATACAGAAGCCTTAATTTTCTTTGATCATTAATGGGAGTCCGACTGAGTTCTTTCGCTCCACTATTGGGCTACGGTAGGGATGCCCTTTATCCCCTCTGCTATTTATTTTGGCTGTGGATGATCTTTCACGTGCTTTCTATCAGGCTCAGTTAGATCGATGGATAGCTCCTTTTAGGGCTGCATCGTAGGGCCCTTTGGTCTCTCATCTTCTATTCGCTGATGACTATTCTTCTGGGTCAGGCCTCTATTCATAATGTGGCTTCATTTTATTCTATTATTCAGCACTATTGTCAGGCTTCGGGACAGAAGGTTAACTTTCTTAAGTCTTCTATATGTTTTAGCCCGAAGACCTCTAGGACCACCAGGGAAGCCGTTATTAATCTATCGGGTATCACTACCCAGACTGACAGGTTTATGTATTTAGGAATCCTTATAACGGGGAGACGCCCCCGGTGCTCTAACTTTTATGAGCTGGAGAGGAGGGTTCGTCAGTGGATTGAGGGGTGGCAGGTCACTGGCCTATCGATGATGGTTAGGGTTATCATTATTCGCTCAGTTCTTTCCTCTCTTCCTATGTACCTTATGTCCAATGCTGCTATTCCGATTACTTGCCTTAAAAGGATCGAGAGATGCTTTAGAGATTTTCTATGGGCGTCTATGCAAGAAGGTCACGGTATTCATCTTTTATCATGGGATACGGTCTGTATGCCTATCCGAGAAGGTGGTCTTGGGATTCAGTCTCTCATGGTTAGAAGGCATGCCCTTATTGCTAGAGATGCATCGAGATTTCTTCTCAAGCCGCATTGTCTTTGGAGCACTCTGATGCGTGCTAGGTACAGTGATTGGTCGTCTGCCTTGCACATCAGTCCGCCTCGGGGATGCTCCTCTTTCTGGAGGGAAGTTTGTCGGTTTGCACAGG
Source organism: Calamus simplicifolius (assembly GCA_900491605.1). Taxonomy (NCBI): domain Eukaryota; kingdom Viridiplantae; phylum Streptophyta; class Magnoliopsida; order Arecales; family Arecaceae; genus Calamus; species Calamus simplicifolius. Next base: position 260,593 of record UESW01001832.1, read on the forward strand.
ATATTCTGGGTAATATCTCTTGGATGATTAGAGATGGTTCATCGATTGATGTTATTCAGGATACCTGAATTTTTGAGCTTCCTCTATCTCGGTGGCCCTCGTTTATTAGTGTTGACGCCCCTTCCAGCTTAAGAGTCAAGGATTTGATTTCATGTGATCCCCCAGCATGGCATTTCCTCTCAGTCACCTGATTCTTCGGAGTGGAGCTTTCTAGATGGATTCTCTCTATGCCGCTTACTCCTGGCCGCTTATCTGATGTTAGGCTATGGAAGAGGTCATGTCTCTCCAGGGCTCCTACCAGGGATTTGATGAAGATGTTTAGGCATGTGTCCAGCATGTGGAGGATGCGGGGTGGATTTGGAAGCTTCCCACTCTTCCCAGGATTCAGCTTTTTATTTGGAAGCTTCTGTGGGATTGTCTGCCTACCTGTGCCCTTCTCTCTCGAAGGGGTATAGCTATCTAGCCAATCTGTCCTTTGTGTAGGCTCGAGGAGGAGTCTACTGAGCATGCTATCTTCATCTGCCCTAGAGCTAGATGAATATGGCATATGGTGGGTTATGCTGATAGGCAGGATGACTTGGGCTCCCCTCGCTCCTCTTTCCTTCTTGATCTCCATAGGAATTTTCAACAGAAGAGTGGTCTTTGGGCTGCCACGGCTTATCAGATTTGGTTGTCCAGAAATCAGCTTATTTTCACAGATGATTCCATTTCTGCTCTTAGGATGGTGAGGAAGATTAGATCTTTGGTGGCGGACTGTGCCCGTGTTGGTTCTGATGCCTCTGGCCTCTAGGGATCCCCTGCTGCTTCGCCTCTGGGGATCCCATGCTGCTTCGGCAGCAAACCAGCATACAGTTTTCTTTTCCTAGGAGCCCCCCTCCAGGGTTCGTCAAAATCAACTTTGATGGGAGTGTCCGTGATAGAGATGCCGGTTCTGCTTTTGTCATCCGTGGTCATCATGGCGACTTGCTGGCTGTTGGAGGTTTTGGTACTCTTGATTCCTCTGTCCCCATGTCCAAGCTTTACGCGCTTGGGCGGATATTTCTCATGTTGCTCGGATTCTTTATGCTAAGAGGCTTTTGATTAAGGATGATTTTATGACGGTCATTTCTTGGCTGCAGAAGGAGAATTGCCTTTCTGGCCCTGCGAATCCGATTCTTACGGATATTTGGACTATCATGCGGGAGGTTGACATTCTTATGGATATTTGGACTATCATGCGGGAGGTTGATTGTACCCAGATATGGAGGTTGACATTCTTATGGATATTTGGACTATCATGCGGGAGTTTGACTGTACCCAGATCCGCCATATTTATCGTGAAGCTAATTCGACGGCGGACTGGATGGTTACTCAGTAGCTCAGCATACTGGATCATGGATATGGAAGCCGAGCATATTGGATCATGGATATGAAAGCCGAGCGATCCTTATCCTTCTTTATTGCTACAAATTTTGTATTATGACCTTTCGGCATGGGCTAATTCGTACAAAACTAGTATGATCGCTCGTCTGTACAAAAAAAAAAAAAAAAAAAAAAAAGCGCAATGCCACGGAGCACCCATTGCCTCGATCCCACCTAAGGTGCAGTATAATTAATCGAAATGGCGCGATCTTTTCTCCTAATAGCATGTTTATAATTCGACAAGCGAAATTCCGAGAAAGTTGTCCGAATAAAAAAACATATATAGAGAAACAAATCGAGGAACTCGATGGTCATCATCCAAACGTACGTACAAGGCCATATTATTTCCTCAAATCATCGACACCACGAACAAACCGGAGACTGAAGACTGGAGAGATGCATCCATTCGCCCATCACATAACAGAGTAACAGCACTACAATGCAGCTAACTAGCTCGCTCGCTCGCTCGTATTACTGATTTAACTCAGGCGATCTTGACCTCGATGGCCTTGGGCTTCTTGGGCTCCGGCGGAGGTAGCTTGTGGACGGTGACGGTGAGGACGCCGTCCTGGCACACGGCCGATATGGCGTCGGTGTTGGCGTTGTCCGGGAGGGAGAACCTGCGCATGAACTTGCCCATGCGGCGCTCCATGCGTAGGTACTTGCCCTCCTTGTCCTCCTCGCGGTTGCGCTCGCCGCTGATGACCAGGTTGTTGTCGTCCTCCACCTGGACCTTGATCTCGCAGGACTTGACCCCGGGCAGGTCGACGACGAAGACGTAGGAGGACGGCAGCTCCTTGACGTCGGCCGGTGTGGAGGCCATGGCCTTGGCATCGCGGACGTAGGTGCGGGTGGGCGCGTTGAAGGCCTTCTCCGTCTCCTCCGGGATGTCCATCAGGTGGTGCAGCGTCGACATCAGAGGGTCGTTCAGCACGAACACCCTATTGTAGTCCATCGCTCAACCTAGATCTCGGATCGTAAGCTCGATTGCTCTCGTTCTCTGTTTCTATCTGTTGCCGGGGAGGAGAGGGACTTTGGACGTTTAAATAGGGATCGAGGAAGAGGGGATTGGAAGAAGAGGAATTTGTTCCACAAGCATCGGGAATGAGACGGAAACTTCTGGGAGATTCTTCCTCTTCGCGCGTCGGGAATGAGGTAGAAACTTCTGGGAGATTCCAAGAGCCTCTGGAATGACATGGCCCATTGACCGTGCCTAGTTCTATTGGCGATGTGGCCGCGTGGGCCAACAGGTAACGTTTCTGACTTTTGGGTTGGGCTGTCGTTCAGTACGGGCCTAAGCTTGAGTGGCCCGGATTCAGCGTAGAACGGAGGGAAGGTTGGCTGCCCAGTGCGGAGGGCTGTGTCCTAAGGCCCCTCGCATTATAATATTATAATTATAATTATATTATATTACAATAGTATAATATTATATTATTATAATAAATTTTTATAATACTGAATTATATTGTATTAATATGGAAAATATAATATCAAGCATTTTTTTATGTAGATTAGAAGCATTTTGGTTCTTATATTTTAAGTCAAAATCATTGCCTAGATAATTTTGGATACATAGCTTTATGGACAGATACAAGATCACTGGGTTAGGTAATAATTTTATAGATAAGGGCGTGAATAAGATAATTAAGGTGTAATCAAATATAGTGATTCTATCACTTCCATCTGTTAAAAAGATATTTTCCGATGCTATTAAGCATCGAAAAAATATGGCTCAACACTTGAATGTTTTTTTGACGCTTTTTAAAAGCGTCGAGGAGGGATGGGGGGGGGGGATTTGCCAACGCTTTAAAGCATTGGGGAGTTAAAGTTTCCCGACACATTAATGAGAAGCAAAAATTTTTTTCGTTTCCCTTCTCTCAACGTCCACATTTCTCGCCACAGCATCCTTTCGGGTGTCCTCGGAGCTCGGTCGCTATTCTTTCCGATCACCTCCCATCTCTTTGTTCTTCACGGTCTCCATCCACCCGCGTTCACGCCACTTCTCCCCTTCTTCTACTTCCGTTTCAAAATTCTGACCTTCTTCCGCCTCTCGATGTAGAGAAGCCCCCTCCAATCATCCCAGTTGAAGATGTGGGCCCCCTTCATCTTCTAGATTGCGATGACCATCTCGAGATTGGGGAGGCGGTGTAGAGCGATCCATTTAGACAAGAAAAAAAATAAAAATAATAATGTAAGAACAAGCTTAAAGATTCGATTTTTAATATATAGGCAGATAATATTTGAGACGAAGTAATGAGCAAAAGATTAAAAAACACACTCGGATAGAGAAGAAGGCTAGACCTTGGGAAGTTTGCAAATGTCAGAGAATGGGCCACATGCACGGCCAGAATCATCCCCGGCGCAACTATGATGATGGCGCACATTAGCAGCCACCGCAGGATGGATAGCCTGCTCGAGCTTATCTTGCGCCTCCGCATCCCTCCCCTCTTGATAAACGTACAAATAATTATCATAAACCTATTAATTAATAAGTCAAAGTATCTATTATTATTTAATATTTAAATATTTTATATAATATTTTAGGTAAAACCTTATCAACTTAAAGAGCTCGATTTTAGAAGTCCAACGATGCAAACGGTACTCAAATCGGACTTAAAACGAGCTTAAAATTAAATTTACAAGGATTTACTTTATCTACATGCATCTCAAAACAAACTCGGTAAACCAATTGCCGAGTTCAATCGCAGATTTTACATATTCATTTTTCTCTTCCAATTTTTCTTCCCTTCTTATCCCATCACTCCACCAACCAATCAGAGAATAAATTGGATTGAAGACTTTCAAATTGGAAAGAGAATCGTCGTTATCTCTCTGAAATCTCTTCATGTTTCGTTCAGATGCCAAATCGGGAAAGAATTCAAATTTGAAAGAAAATCAGCGCAATCTCTCCGTATTCGTGAAACACGTAAAGAAACCGAGCATATATGGACGTTCATGATTTCTCCGCATGTCCTCCGCGTTAATGGATCAAGCAAACAAATCGTTCGCATTCATTTGGGCTTCGAATCAGATCTAAAACAATTAGGAAGCCGCATTTGGTATGGAAACGGAGAGGCCGTGATTTCTTCACGTTCTCTTTGCATCCTCTCCACATTAGCTCTGGCTAGGCAGGTGTGAGATCAAGCCCTGAACAGATAAAGAAGGAGAGGCATTCGTGAGGTAGGAAGACGTTCTCTCGGTTCAGAGTTCTGGTGGGTTGCGTTAATCTAAAACAAGGATCTTAGGAAGTTCAGTCTGGAAGCACATTCAAAGATGCCTTCTTGATGCTGTTGCCTTCTTGTTGTCTTATTGTCAGGGAAGAAGATTTATTTTTTTTAGTTTTAATTTTTATGTATTCGGATGCATTACAATAAAGTATTTATTTATGTTTATTCTTAGTAAATTCATTTTTAGTGAACATAATTCTTGACTGGTCTATCGACGGGCCGTGATCTATGGGTACGGACCGTGCTCTCATAAGATAGATCATATCTTAATTATTCTCATTATCTGTTTATTTAAATTTCTAATTACATAATTTTAATTCAAGATAACCACTAAAGTCCCTGTGGATTCGATCCCTTGCTCTCGCTATCTATTAGTGAAAGTAAGGTGTTTTAATCGTTATGCTACGATACGCATCAGATTTTAGCGCCGTTGTCGGAAACTTAAGTGCAGCTATTTCGAAAAAAAAATTAATTTTTTAAAATTTAAAATATTAAAAAAAAATTAAAATTAAAAATTTTTAAAAAAATTATCATGAATTTTCTATTGATTTTATTCTTATTTACCTTAATTATTAAATTTTCTTATTTTCTTTTTAACATAAAAAAATATTTTCCTTCTGATCACAAACCCACTTTTAACCTAATCAACTTTTTTTTAATTAACGTAACTTAAAAAAAAAATTGAAGAAAACCCTAAGACACTTTCCATAAAATATAATTAATTTTTTTAAAAAATAAATAATAAAAATAAAAAAAATTAAAAAAAAAAAAAAAAAATAAAAAAAATTATTTTATTTTTTTTTATGCTTAGATGGACTTAGATAAATTTATTTTTTGTAAAATTAAAATATTTCATTGACATCTCATAATTTATTAGGGAATTAGAAACTTAACCACAAAAATCTAAAAAAAAGAAAAGGTAAGTAGATTAATTTCTTCAAGAGCTTACATTGTTGCATAGCATTTTTATAATTAATTTTAAGGGCAAAACCCCTAGTCAAGATTAGGTGGGGAGTTGATCACCCTTCCTTGACCCATAAACCATATCTTTCATTTTTCATTAACCCAAGCCTTTAATTTTAAAATTAACTAGACGTCAGCCCCTAAGGAACTCGAGCTCAATAGGACAAGGCACCCAAAAGAGTTGGACCAGGTTGAGATTGACTGCTTAACTGGTGTCTAGAAAAGGAGATGAAAGTTGTTATTTAATTGGTTTCGTCCTTACCTAGTAAGCGACGGGAGGACCCCATTGACCTTATTCTTAACTGGCTAGTTGATCACCTAATTTTTGACTTGAAGGGCTCCAAGGCGATCTTGGAAGTTAGGAGCTGTCTAGATTTAGGTTAAGCCTAGGGTAGAGAGTTTAATCTTTGTTAACTTGATTGCTAATAATTATTAAATCCTAATTAAATTAGTCTTCATTCCTCTTAGTTCTAGGAATCTCTTAGGATACTTCTTTTAGAATTATCTTCTTTTTCTTTTATTACATTAAAAAAATAAATTACTTTTGAATCGATAGGGTGTATGCTTGGTCGCCGATCATTACAACCTAATCTCATACCCCTAGATCCTGAAATAGAGAGAATCTTTAAAGCAAACAGACTTAGAATTATGGACCCTAATAACGAAAATGATCCACCACGATAGTTAAAAGAATATTTCACCCCTTCAAAGTATACATACTCTCCGTGCATTCAAGTGCCTCCAGTGGAAGCCACTCAATATGAGATCAATCAAGTGTGATTCAAATGTTACCTTCATTTTATGGACTTACAAATGAGGATCCATACAAACACTTAGATAAAGTTCGACCGTAAAAATTCAAAATTTTTTTTATGATGCTCTTAGACTTAAGTTGTTCCCATTCTCTCTTAAGGACAAAGCCAAATATTGGTTAAATTCATTAGATACTGTAACAATTTCAACTTGGGAGCATCTTCAGAGAGAGTTTCTTAAGAAATACTTTCCTATAGGAAAAACGAATCAAATTAGAAAAGCCATAATAAGTTTTTCTCAGACTAATGGCGAGATGTTTCATGAGACATGAGAGAGATTAAAAGAATTGATTAGAAAATGTTCGCATCATGCCGTACCAAAATGGCAGTTAGTTCAATGTTTTTATGATGGACTGTCAGAGGCAAATGGTTGATGCTTCATGTGGTGGGACATTTATGTTAAAGAATGAACATGAAGCTTGACAACTCTTTGAGACATTGAGTGAGAATTTATTACATCACATGTCAGTTACTCATAGCGATACTCCCCTAGAACCTAAAAGAGGTGGAATATATGAAATAGGTCATTCTATAGATATCTATACTAAGGTAGATGAACTGTCCTAGAAACTTAACCGAATTTTACAAGTTGGAAACACCTCTTCCCCATCTATTCAAAATCATGATGTTTGTATAATCTGCTCAAGTCCGACTCATTCAATAGGTGAATGTCCAGCTGCATACCAATTTCCTGAGCTTATTCAAGAGCAAGCCCACCAAGCCCAAACCCGATTGGCTCCTAGAATAGGAAATGATCCATATGCGAATACTTACAATCCTGGCTAGCGAAATCACCCAAATTTTTCTTGGAAACCTCAACCTATAACCAATTCATCATCAATCAGACCTAATAATCAGGAAACCAATTTTAGAAGCATGCCATATTCACAATACCCAAACATCCCACAACCTCCACCGAATAATCATCCTACTTTTGAAGACAAGGTGTTACAAGCATTAAAAGGGCTAGAAATGAATACTCAAATCCTTCACTCCCACACACAATCTATTGCAAAACTAGAAACTCAGATAGGTCAATTAGCCACAACATTCAGTAGAAGGAAAAAGGGTAAGTTACCTAGTCAGCCTATCGATAACCTGAAAGGACAATTCATGGTTGAGGGTTCCAATAGTCCTAACAAATTCCCAGAACATGCTAAATCAATCATGACTCTAAGAAGTGGAAAAAGGTTGAACCCACCTAAACCAACCCATAAATTAGAAGTGGCTGAACCAGAAAAGAGAAGAAATGAAGAAGAAAAGGAATGCAATGATCAAGCAATCACACCTAAAGCCCCATTCCCTAGTGCTTTAGAATCTTCTTCTTTTTGGACAAGAAGAATATAAAAATGAATTAGATGCTTGAGTTATTTAAGCAAGTCCAAATAAACTTACCTCTTCTCGATGCTATCAAGCAAGTTCTAACTTATGAAAAATTTCTGAAGGATCTATGCACACAAAAATAGAAAGCCAAGACAAAATACCAAAAAAGATCCAGTTGACTGAGCAAGTTAGCTCAGTTGTTCAGAAAATAACTCCACCCAAACTAAAAGATCCTGGTACCCTGATTATATCATGTGTAATAGGGAACTTCACAATCAAAAAAGTATTACTAGATTTGGGTGCGAGTGTAAACCTTCTCCCAAGTTCAGTGTATGAGTTATTCGGATTTGGAGAGTTGAAACCCACGATGATAACACTACAATTGGCAGATAGATCAGTCAAAGTACCTCGTGGAATATTGGAAGATGTATTAGTGAAGGTAGATAATTTTATTTTCCTGTCGACTTCCTTGTGTTAGATATGGAATCTAGTGGTAATCCTAACAAAATTCCCATCATTCTTGGAAGACCTTTTTTGGCTACTACTAATGCATGTATAAATTGTAGAACGAGTGATGGATGTATCTTTTGAAATAAGAAGATGAGATTGAATATTTTTAATACTTTCCAAGGACCACCTGTGTATGATTTAAATGAAGTAAACATGATCGAAGAAGTTGTAGATAAGAAATTTCAAAGTTTGCTTGATTCGGATCCTTTACGAACATGTCTTACATATTTTGGAACAAATGACTTTGATATTGATGAGTACACCAAAGAGATAAACCTGTTATTAGAACCACCTAAGTTTGATACCATCCCTCCTTGGACTATAAAATATGAACCACTTCCAACTAAACCAAGCCCTTTAATACCATCCTTAGAAGAACCACCCAAACTAGAATTGAAACCTCTTCCTGCTGATTTAAAATATTCGTTCCTTGGACCCAATGATACCCTTTCGGTAATCATTGCATCTACCCTAACCCCTGAGCAGAAAGATAAATTGGTAGATGTACTTAAAGAACATAAATAGGCAATTGGATGGACAATAGCTGATCTTAAGGAAATTGACCCTTCCATTTGCATGCACCACATTCATAGTGAAATTGAAGCCAAACCACATAGAGATATGCAACGAGGCTAAATCCGAACATAAGGGATGTTGTTAAGAAAGAAGTAGTAAAATGGCTTGATGCTGGTATTATTTATCCAATTTTGGATAGTTAATGGGTTAGTCCAATCCTAGTAGCACCTAAAAAGTTGGGTATTACCGTGATTGAAAATGAAAAGGGCGAATCAATTCCTACTCGCACATCAACTAGTTGGAGAGTGTGTATAGATTATCGAAAGTTGAATGCCGTAACTAGAAAAGACCACTTCCCTTTGCCTTTTATCGACCAAATTCTGAAACGGCTAGCGGGTCAAAGTTTCTTTTGTTTCTTAGATGGATATTCAGGATACAATCAGGTTCCAGTATTTCCTACAGATCAAGAAAAGACCACCTTCACCTGTCCCTTTGGAACATTTGCCTTTAGACACATGCCATTTGGTCTTTGTAATGCACCAGCCACTTTTCAACGATGTATGTTGGCCATATTTTTTGATATGATTGGTCAATTTTTGGAAATATTTATGGATGATTTTTTAGTTTTTGGTGCTTCATTTGATAGCTGCCTCGAGAACTTGACTAAGGTACTAAAACGATGTATGGAAATGAATTTAATCCTAAGTTGGGAGAAGAGCCATTTTATGGTTCGTGATGGAATTGTGCTCGGACACATTGTTTCAGAGAAAGGAATTGAGGTTGATAAAGCCAAGGTTGAATTGATCTTCAATCTACCACCCCCAACCTCAGTTAAACAAGTACGATCTTTCTTTCACTACAAGAAAATACTGAAATAGCGACGCAAATTTAGCGATGCAATTATGCATCGCTAAATTGTGACCACTTTGCGATGCCTCTGTGACAATAAAATATTGCAACGCCATAGCGACGCATTAGCGACTCAATTAACCAAAAAATTAAAAAAATTAATTTTTTATTTAGCGACACAAATAATGCATCGCAATATTTTTAAATTAATTTTTTATAAAATATAAATATCAGAAAAAAAATATTATGATGCAACACAGTGCGTCGCAATATTTTTAAAAGAATTAAATATGTTAAATAGCGACGCATTAGCGACGCAATAAACCAAAAAATTAAAAAAATATTTTAATTTAACGACGCACCAATTGCATCACAAATAATTTAAATGAAATTAAATTTTATAAAATATAAATATTAGAAAAAAATATTGCGACACAAATCAGTGCGTCGTAATGTTTTTAAAAAAATTAAATATATTAAATAGCGACGCATTAGTGACGCAATAAACTAGAAAATTAAAAAAATTATTTTTAATTTAGCGACACACCAATTGCATCGTAAATAATTTAAATAAAATTAAATTTTATAAAGTATAAATATTAATAAAAAATATTGCAACACACTCAGTGCATCGCAATGTTTTAAAAAAAATTAAATATATTAAATAGCGACGCATTAGCGATGCAATAAACTAGAAATTAGAAAAATTATTTTTTAATTTAGCGATGCAATAACTGCATCACAATTATTTTAAATAAAATTAAATTTTATAAAGTATAAATATAAGAAAAAAAATTACGACGTAACACAGTGCGTTGCAATGTTTTTAAAAAATTAATTATGTTAATAGCGACGCATTAGCGACGCAATAAACCAAAAAATTAATTAGAAAAATTATGTTTTAATTTAGCGACACACTTGTTGCATTGTAATTATTATAAATAAAATTAATTTTTATATAATATAATTATCATATTAAAAAATTACGATGCAACCCTTTGCATCGCAATGTATTCAAAAAATTAATTAGGTTAATAGCGATCGGTCCAAAATCGATCGTGACCTATCGGAATAAGGGCTTGGATCGATCGCAACCCTCGGATCATCGCCGATCGGACCGATCGCCACGGTTCGAGATCGGTCGTGGCCGATCGGGATCAGGGCTTGGATCGATCGCAACCATCGGATCGTCAGTGATCTCGGACCGATCACATCGGTCTGGGATCGGTCATGGCTGATCGGGATGAGGGCTTGGATCGATTGCAACCATCGGATCGTCGCCGATCGAACCGATCGCCACAGTCCGAGATCGATCGTGGCCATCGGGATCACGGCTTGGATCGATCGCAACCATCGGATTGTCGCCTATCGGATCGATCGCGATGGTCCGAGATCGTTGATCGCCGACCGGGATCGATCAGGGCTTCGATCGATGGCAACTGTCGGATCGACGCCGATCGGTGCGATCGCCACGGTCCGAGATCGGTCATGGACGATCGGGATCAGGGTTTGGATCGATCGCAACCATCAGATCATTGCCGATCGGACCGATCGCCACGGTCCGAGATTAGTCATGGCCGATCGGGATCAGGGCTTGGTTTGATCGCAACCATCGGTTCATCAGCGATCTCGGACCGATCGCAATGGTCCGGGATCGGTCGTGGCCGATCGGGATCAAGGCTTGGATCGATCGCAATCGTCGGATCGTCGCCGATCGGATCGATCACCGTGGTCCGAGATCGGTCATGGCGGATCAGGATTAAGGCTTGGAGCGATGGCAACCATTGGATCGATGTTGATCGGTCTGATCGCCACGGTCCTAGATCGGTCGTGGACGATCGTGATCAGTGCTTGGATCGATCGCAACCGTTAGATCGCCAGCGATCTTGGACCGATCGCAATGGTCCGGGATCGGTCGTGACCGATCGGGATCAAGGTTTGGATCGATTGCAACCGTTAGATCGCCAGCGATCTTGGACCGATCGAAACGGTCCGGGATTGATCATGGTCGACCGGGATCGATCATGACTTGGATCGATCGCAATCGTCGGATCATCACCGAACGGGATCGATCATGGCTTGGATCGATCGCAACCGTCGGATCATTGCCGACCGGGATAGATCATGGCTTGGATCGATCGCAACCGTCGGATCATCGCCGAACGGGATCGATCATGGCTTGGATCGATCGCAACCATCGGATTATCGCCGACCAGGATCAATCATGGCTTGGATCGATCACAACCGTCGGATCGTTGCCGACCGGGATCGATCATGGCTTGGATCGATCGCAACCGTCGGATCATCGCCGATCGGGATTGATCATGGCTTGGATCGATTGCAACCGTCGGATCATCGCCGAACGGGATCGATCATGGCTTGGATCGATCACAACCATTGGATCATCGCCAACCGGGATCAATCATGGCTTAGATCGATCACAACCATCGGATCGTCGCCGATCCGATCGATCGCGACGGTCCGAGATAGGTCGACACCGACCGGGATTGATCATGGCTTGGATCGATCACAACCGTCGGATCGTCGCCGATCCGATCGATCGCCACAGTCCGAGATAGGTCGTCGCCGACCGGGATCGATCATGGCTTCGATCGATCGCAACCATCGATCATCGCCGACTGGGATCGATCATGGCTTGGATCGATCGCAACCATCGGATCATCGCCGAACGGGATCGATCATGGCTTGGATCGATCGCAACCGTCGGATCATCACCGACCGGGATCGATCGTGGCTTGGATCGATCGCAACCATCGGAATGTTTTTAATATAATATTGCGACGCATAATTTGTGTTGTAATGTTTTTTAAATAAATATATCTAATTAAAAATATTAAAAATTATTGCGATGCAATAAGGCGTCGCAATTATTATCATAAATTATAAATATTATCATTAATATTTATTTAAAAATTTTTGCGACGCCGTAGCGATGCATTTTAGGAAAAAAATAAACAAATATTGCAACGCAATGTATGCGTCGCAATTATTTTTAGTAAATATAAAATTTTTAGTATAATAAATAAAAGAAATATATTGTGACGCATAATTTGCATCACAATATTTTTTTAAATAAATATATCTAATTAAAAATATTAAAAAATTATTGCGATGCAATAAGGCGTTGTAATTATTATCGTAAATTATAATATTATCATTAATAAATATTTAAAAATTTTTGCGATGTCGTAGCGACGCATTTTAGGAAAAAAATAAACAAATATTGCGATGCAATGTATGCGTCGCAATTATTTTTAGTAAATATAAAATTTTTCAGTATTAATAATAAAAGAAATATAATATTACGACGCATAATTTGCATCGCAATGTTTTTTAAATAAATATATCTAATTAAAAATATTAAAAATTATTGCGACGCAATTTTGCGTCGCAATTATTAACATTAATTATAAATATTATCATTTATAAATATTTAAAAATTATTGCGACGCAATGTTTGCATCGTTATTTTGTAATAAGTTATTATTTTAATTAATTAAAAATATTAAAAAATATTGCGACGCCTTAGCGACGCAATTTTAGAAAATAAAAATAATTTTTCTGCCGGACATTGGCGCCAAGTTAGCGACGCATTAGCGATGCAATTATTTGAGTCGCCATTTTTTCATAAAATTATAATAAAACCAAATTAACGATGGATTAGCAATGCATTAATGCGTCGCTAATACATAATAAATTTAAAAAAAAATATTGCGACCATTAGCGATGCAATTTATTGCGTCGCTAATTACTTATATATAAGCCGGCCTTCTCTTCTTCTTCTTCCCCGTCTTGACCTAGCCGCCGCCCTCCCAAAAAAATTTCGGCTCCCACCTCACTGCTCCGGCTCCCGGCGTTCTCCTCCGACTCCGCCGTCTTCTCTCGACCAAGGTAAGCCCCCACAATCTCTAAATTTTTTTTTTAATATTTCCCTCCGGCCACGGCCAAGACCGTGGCCGTCTTCTCCGGCCACGGCCGCTGCCGTGGCCGGCAGTGGCCTGGCCACGGCCGTGGCCGGTAGTGGCCTGGCCACGGCCGTGGCCGGCAGTGGCCTGGCCACGGCCGCTGCCGTGGCGGGCAGTGGCCTGGCCACGGTGGCAAGGCCACTGTAAAAAAAAAAAAAACATTTGGTAACAGGGGGGGAACCCCCCTCCCGCCCCCCCCCCCCTTTTTTCTTCTCCGGCCACGGCAGTGGCCGCGGCCGGACAAGGCGGCCATGGCCGCTGCCGTGGCCGTCTTCTCCGGCCACGGCCGCTGCCGTGGCTGGCAGTGGCCGGCCATGGTGGCCAGGCCACTGTCACAAAAAAAAAAATTTGGTATCAGGGGGGGAAACCCCCCCGCCCCCCCTTTGTATTCATGTCCGGCCACGGCAGCGGCCGTGGCCGGACAAGGCGGCCACGGCCGCTACCGTGGCCGTCTTCCGGCCACGGCCGCTGCCGTGGCGGGCAGTGGCCTGGCCAAGGTGGCCAGGCCACTGTTATAAAAAAAAAATTTTTTTTTCTTTTAACAGGGGGCCGGGGAGGGGAGGAAACCCCCCCCCCATTGTTATCTTGTCGGCCACGGTCGTTGCCGTGGCTGGCAGTGGCCTGGCCACGGTNAACCTCTCCATGATTTCTTCGCGTTCTCTTCGCATCCTCTCCCATATGAGCATCTATAAATAGCTCTGGCTGGACAGATATGAGATCAATCCGAACAGAAAGAAGGAGAGACATTCATGAGGCAGAAAGATGTTCCCTCGATTCAGAGTTTTGGTGGGTTGCGCTAATCTGATTCAGAAGCAAGGGTATTGAGGAGTTCAGTGCCTTCTTGATGCCTTCTTGATGCTGTTGCCGATGACAGGGAAGAAGATTTTTTTTTTTAGTTTTAATCTTATATAATCGGATGCTTTACAATAAAATATTTATTTATGTTTAGTTCTTAGTAAATTCTTTTTAAGTGAAAATAATTTTGACTGGTCTATTCTTAAAAGGGATGGGCCGTGATCTATGGGTACAGCCGTGCTCTCATAAGATAGATCATATCTTAATTATTCTCATTATCTATTTATTTAAATTCCTAATTACATAATTTTAATTCAAGATAACCACTAAAGTTCCTGTGGATTCGATCCCTTACTCTCGCTATCTATTAGTGAAATTAAGGTATTTTAATCGTTATGCTACGACACGCATCAACACCCCTAACCGTGGTGTCAGAAAGGAAGGAGAACGGAGGCTCAGAAGGAAGAACCAGAGAACAAAAGTCCGGGGGCCGACGGTGGAGAGGAACAAAAGCAAATGCAAAACACCTCAAGCAGTGTTCAAGCAAACTTTCAGTGAACATTCATTAACATAAAACAAACTGATCCTGATCCAAAACCAAATCAAAAATCCACCGAAAATAAAAACTGGGGGGACAAAAAGATCGAAGAATACCTAATTGAAAATCCAAATCAAAGAATACCAGCTTTTTCTCCACCGAATCAAGATTGAATGCGTTCGAATTGTGCGAGCTCGCGGAGAAAATGAACCCTATAAAGAAAGAATCAAATGAGCGAAGAGAATAAGGGTTCCGACAGAGAGAAACTCGTGGGGAGTAGTGGAAAAGGGAGAATAAGAGGAAGGGAGGAACTAACGGCAGAGAGGAACTCGCGGGGGAGGGCGGGGAGGGTTTCGGCGTCTGGGGGCTGACGGCGGAGAGGAGCTCGGGGGAGGGTTCCGACGTCCGGGTTGACGATGGAGAGGAGCTTGCGGGCGAGGGTTCTGGCATCTGGGGGCCAACGACGGAGACGAGCTCGGGGGGGTCGACGGCGGGAGCAAGGGTTTCACGAAACAAAATCACGGGAGGGTCTTAGGGAAAAGGGAAAAAGCGAAACCTTATTACAATGAAATTTTTTTTCATCAATAAGGTCCCGTAATAGATTAAGATTTTTTTTCTTTTCGATCTATTATGATGAAAATTAATTTATGCTGTAATAAAATAAAAAAATAAAAAAATAAAATCCTAATATATTACTGTACCCTATTACGATAAAAATTAATATTCATCGTAATAAGGTATTTTATTACGGCAAAAACTAGTTTTGCCATAATAAAATGAAAAAAATAAAAAAATAAAATCCTAATATATGACTGTACCTATTACGATGAAAATTAATTTTTATCGTAATAAGGTAGTTTATTACGGTGAAAAATAGTTTTTCCATAATAAAATGAAAAGAAAAAAAAAAAATAAAAGCCTAATATATTATGTACCCTATTACGACAAGAATTAATATTCATAGTAATAAGGTAGTTTATTATGGCAAAAACTAGTTTCGCCGTAATAAAATGAAAATAAAAATAAAAAAAATAAAATCCTAATATATTACTGTACCATATTACAATGAAAATTAATTTTCATTGTAATAAGGTAGTTTATTATGGCAAAAAATAGTTTCACCATAATAAAAAAAAAGAAAAGTAAAAAAAATAAAATCCTAATATATTACTATACCCTATTATGACAAAAATTAATTTTCATCATAATAAGGTAGTTTATTATGGCGTAAAATAGTTTGGCCTTAATAAAATGAAAGAAAACTAAAAAAAATAAAATCCTAATACATTACTGTATCCTATTACGATAAAAATTAATTTTTATCATAATAAGGTAGTTTATTACGACGTAAAATAATTTTGCCATAATAAAACAAAAAGAAAAGTAAAAAAAATAAAATCCTAATATATTATTGTACCCTATTATGATGAAAATTAATTTTCATCGCTATAAGGTAATTTATTACGGTAAAAACTAGTTTCACTATAATAAAACGAAAAAAAGTAAAAAAATAAATTCTAATATATTATTGTACCCTATTATGATAAAAATTAATTTTTGTCATAATAAGGTAGTTTATTATGGTGAAAACTAGTTTCGTCATAATAAAATGAAAAGGAAAATAAAAAAATAAAATCCTAATATATTACTATACCCTATTATGATGAAAATTAATTTTATCGTAATAAGGTAGTTTATTACGGTGAAAAATAGTTTCGCCGTAATAAATAGTTTTTATGGCAAATTTAATTTGTATTTCGTCGTTATAAATGAACATATAACGACGAAAATATTTCGCCATAATATGTTGCCAGAAAAACCATACTTTCTTGTAGTGCAATTTGTATGTCAACTTAGTCCTAGATAGAGCAGAGTGAGAAAGCAGATTTATGTAGCCAACCCATGTAGTTGGGAAAAGGCTTAGATGAGTTGAGTTGAGTTGAGTTGAGTATATATATATGTGTGTGTGTGTGTTTATTTCTTGGGGATCTACTTGTCTTAAAGCACTCATCATCCAATTCTAAATGATGCATGTTATTATCAAAAGTTTTACCATTTTCATTGTGCATCATGCTGATCCTCATGTTCTCCCAACTATCAGCTACGGATCAAATAATAGTTTGTATTTATTGTTCAGCAGTGAGGATATGATCAGCTGGCTTTGACTTTCTAATCATATTTGATATTTTCCTTAAGTATTGTCCTATAAAATGATTGCAATGCTTCTCATGTGTATCTCATAGTAGCAGAGGTACCACATATGCACAACAATAATTCTTAGTGTAGGCAACACTAAAAAAGTCATTTTTCGATGCCAAAAGGCATTAGAAAATAGCATCCTGACGCTTCTTGAAGTGTCCCTTGCCGATGCTTTTAAGCGTCAGCATCGTAAATTTATAGTTTTAGAACCCTGGAGGAGGAGCTAAATTTATAGTTTTAGAACCTAGGAGGAGGAGCTAGGGCTAGCGGCAGAGGGATCAATCACCAATGGCTCTAAGCTAGAATTAGAGTCATCAACCTAAATGGAGTCTGGGAGATTTCTGATAGGGAGTCGCCAGCAAATTATCCCCAACTTTCATCCTAGTCTCTTCTCAGAGTCAAGTTGGATAGAGGAGGGGAGATGGCGTCAACAACATCAGTAATTTTCATCTTGATAGAGTAAAGGATGTCTTTCGGGATCATATTTACAAACAAGGGGATATCATCAATGGAGGCACACTAAATGGACATTTCATATTTGGAAAAGTCCTTCTTAGAGAGGCTACCTATAATGACATAGACCCACAGCACGGATCCATTTTGTTACAAGAAAGCAAGACGTGTTGGATCATCAATCCAATACTGGGCTTATGTGTGAAATAATTATGTATTGTGGACTGTCAAAATGGTTAAGCCCAATTAAAAGTAATCTTCTAAGGATTCAGTGATTTGGGCTTTAATGTATCTGATAGGGTGTGGGCCTTTTATGTGTAGAAACCTAAGGGGTTATTTCTATTTTTATGATGGGATAAAATGGAAATACCAAAAGATAATGATAAAGTTATCTATATATAGCGGTTATAGTCCCTGAATCGCACGTATGACTTTCTTTTCTGAATTCATCATCAAAAAAAATCTTAGAGAAAATTCTAAAGGGCTCTCTGAGAGTACGTGTTGATCTGGAAGGCAAACCATACTGCACTGGAGAGCGATCAAGCAATATGGATTCAAGTATGCTTTCATTTATCGTTTATTGATTCTTGATGATCATGAGTATTCTTGGGCTTTTTGGTGATGGTTTTCACCAAAGATTTAGGTTTAATTTTTAACAAGACGGATAAGGTCCATACCAACTTGGACCATCACAGTCCAAAACGGATCCTATTGGTACTTTGTCCTTATTGCTTTACTATTATAAACTATTCAACCTCTTTTTATTTTCCTGATATGGGATAATTGGGTGATGTAGGACTGATATCGCATGCAAGTGAATTTTAGAGGATTTATGATTTTTAGTTGATTAGTTTTTCGAAGTAAGGGCCCAAGAGGGGTTCAGGAAAACTCACAGTAATTTTAGCATGCGAAATAGTTCCATAGAAAATTTGAGAAGAAGGACCGCCAAGGCTAAGAAGCCTCGGTAGGGTTTGCTCTCCATAATAAAGCTACTAGCAGATTAGAGGGGATGTACCTAGCAGGATGAGGAGATTGAGATGCTGAAGGGGTCGTTCTGCCTGGTGGATGCGCCCTGGATGACCAAGCCTCAAGCCCGTGGATCTGCGGCTAAGTATCTATTGACCTGGATGGCGATCACCTTGAATTCTGGATTCACGTTACTATGGGACCTGCAAGAACACCATTCAAGGGTTAAAGAACAAGAGAGAAAAGACAGATTAGAGGCAAAGAGGCAAGGAAGAAGAGGCGGCCAAGAGGCTCTTGGGCATCCAGTAGAGGAAAACAAGGGCAACGACCAGGGTTTCTTTGGGAGACTGGGATGTTGGCATGCGCAGGAGAAGGAAATCAAGAGCACCAGAGAACCAAATAACAAAACTCACAATAACTCAAAACTGGATTGATTGATTAATAATTAAAAGATCCATAATTCATACAAGAGGGTCTCTTTTATAGAGCAAGAGACTTAGGACCCAAGTAAATACAAATATGGAAAGAAAAAGGGTGTCCACTTTCTTCCTAAATTGTAGATTAGATTACATGGAAAAAAAACTTCATGCCATACAAATCACTTTCAAAAAAGGCAATTTATGGGTGGCAATAAAGGGCATCCCTTTGCTGCTTCTTTGGATTGGAATTCTTCCAAACAAGGTTGTATGAATTGAGGAATTGAGGCTTATCCTGTTGACTTGCTTGCTCTACTAGGTGGCATGTGGAATGCCTGCTTTTTTTGGCTGGAATTCTTCCAAATAGGGTTTCATGATTTGGGGGATTGAGGCTTATCTTGTTAATCAGCTTGCTCTACTAGGTGGCATGTGGAATGCTTGTGCTGGAGGGTGGTAGGTGTGTGGCTGGCATATGACTTCTTATGTAGGTGTGGTACCAACTTGAATTTAGCAGCTGCTCTGTTTGACTGTGATGGCCTTGTCTTCTGCTCCAATATTGGTGTCTCCTCTTGTAAGCTGAATAAACTTAATACAATACCAACTGGACTGGATAGGACACATATAAGAGCAACTGGATTGGACAGGACTCAAATTGACCCAAGCTCATAATGAGCTGACTCAATATAACCCAAACCCTAATAACGAGTACCAACTCAAAAGACATGACTCAAAAGCCCAAACAAAAATAAAATTGGACCCAAATTAAAATAAAATAAACTAAACTTAGTTTCCAACCGAATTAAACCCTACAAACCTAATTAGATATCCATAGAGGATTAAGAATCCTCTGCCTAATCCTGGTGCTCGCACTAATTTGATACCAATTGATGTAGGACTGATATCGCATGCAAGTAGATTTTAGAGAATTTATGGTTTTCAGTTGATTAGTTTTCCGAAGTAAGGGCTAAGAGGGGTTCAAAAAAATTTACAGTAATTTTAGCACGCAAAACAGTTTCACATAAAATCTGAGAAGAAGAACCGCCGAGGATAAAAAGCCCCGGTAGAGCTTGCTCTCCCATAATAAAGATACTAGTAGATTAGAGGGGGTGTACCTAGCAGGATGAGGAGATTGAGATGCTGAAGGGGTCGCTCTGCCTAGCGGATGCATCTGGGATGACCAAGCCCCGAGCCCATGGATCTGCGGTTAAGTATCCGTTGACCTGGATGGCGATCACCTTGAATCCTGGATTCGCGGTTACTGAGGGACCTGCAAGAACACCATCCAAGGGTTAAGAACAAGAGAGAAAAGTCAGATTAGAGGCAAAGAGGCAAGGAAGAAGTAGAGAAAGAGGAGAGGCCAAGAGGCTCTTGGGCATCCACTAGATGAAAATAAGGGTGGCGACCAGGGTTTCTTCTGGAGACTAGGATGTTGGCACGCGCAGGAGAAGGGAATCAAGAGTACCAGAGAACTAAATAACAAAACTCACAATAACTCAAACTGGATTGATTGATTAATAATTAAAAGATCCATAATTCATACAAGAGGGTCTCTTTTATAGAGCAAGAGACTTAGGGCCCAAGTAAATATAGATATGGAAAGAAAAGGGGCGCCCACTTTCTTCCTAAAGTATGGATTAGATTACATAAAAAAAATTTCATGCCATACAAATCCCTTTCAAAAAAGGCAATTTATGGGCGGCAATAAAGGGTATTCCTTTGCTGCTTCTTTGGGTTGGAATTCTTTCAAACAGGGTTGTACGAATTGGAGAATTGAGGCTTATCCTATTGACTTGCTTGCTCCGCTAGGTGGCGTGTGGAATGCCTACTTTTTCGGATTAGAATTCTTTCAAATAGGGTTGCATAATTTGGGAGATTGAGGCTTATCTTATTGACCTACTTGCTCTGTTAGGTGGCGCATGGAATGCTTGTGCTGGAGGGTGGTAGGTGTGTGGCTGGCATGTGACTTCTTATGTAGGTGTGGTGCCAACTTAAATTTAGCAGCTGCTCTATTTGACTGTGATGGCTTTGTCTTCTGCTCCAATACCGATGTCTTCTCTTGTAAGCTGAATGAATTTAATACAATACCAACTGGACTAAATATGACACATATAAGACCAATTGGACTGGACAGGACTCAAATTGACTCAAGCTCATATGAGCTGACTCAATATGATCCAAACCCTAATAATGAGTACCAACTCAAAAGATAGGACTCAAATGCCCAAACAAAAATAAAATTGAATCCAAATTAAAATAAAATAAACTATACCTAGTTTCCAACTGAATCAAATCCTACAAACCTAATCAGATATCCATGAGCTTGCAGAGCAAATTCTAGAGGTGGCTGCCCTAGAGGTGGCTCCCATAGATTCAAGAGATGGCTCTCATCCTATGGATGTAGCACTTTATCCTGTGTGGCACTTAGCTCCTACACTTTCGGCTGGTGCGTAACTCTGATATCATATTGTAATAATTCGGGCCCGCAGCACGGATCCGTTTCGTTACAAGAAAGCAAGACGGATAAGGTCCATACCAACTTGGACTACCACAGTCTAAAATGGATCCTATTGGTACTTTATCCTTATTGCTTTACTATTATAAACTATTCAACCTCTTTTATTTTTTCGATGTGGGACAATTGGGGGGCATCACACTACCGGAGACCCAGGTGAGGAGCCCAAATTTGCTCTCTAAGGAGGCACATCAAAGCTTTGAATTGGAGAAGATGGGGCTGACCTTCCTGAATCGACCATGGGGCTGGCCTCCTTTCCGGATTGACCATGTTTGACGGAACAACAATACTTGGTGCCCCATTTGATTCCCTCCTAGAACACCACCATCAGAAGACCGACTCTCGAAGGGAAAGACAACAAGAAGGATGCCGGACCCAAGGGTAGAGGATCCCAATAGAAGTTCCAGCAATCACTAGGAAAGTTTCTAGCGAGGATTTATTTGGCCTTACTTACATCTAGGAATTCATAATAGCTGCACATAGGGTAAAGCTTAGCAGTCCCAACACGTTCCAACAGATCATACCTTTGGCAGTGGTTGGCTTCCACTTCGAAGGGGCTTGTAGTGTCGTGAGGAAGGAAGGGTGGGATCCTGAACTGGTGAACCGCTGCAAGCTTGCCTATTTTTTTCAGATTGGTTCTCTTTGGAGGCGAAGGAGGGCTTGAGCAGAAGTGGGCGATGTGGCCGGCTCTGCGGCACTTGAAGTAGAGTGCACTGGTCCTGCACTGGCTCTGAATGTGACCAAGGGATCTTCTTGATTTAAAGGGGAATAAAGGACTCTTCCTTAACCAAGAACGTCGGAGATGAGAGATCAGGGGGGGGGGGTAGAGCGGAGATCGAGATCGAGGAGGTCTAGGGCAGAGCGAGAGCGAAGATCGAAAGATAGGGTGGGGCGAGTGGAGATGGGATTGGGGAGGTCTAAGGTAGAGCGAAAGCAGAGATCGGGATCAGGGAGGTCTAGGGAAGAGTGAGAGCGAAGATTGGGAGATCAAGAGGGGGAGGCTCTGCTGGGAGGTCTAGGGCAGTGCGAGAGTGGAGATCGGGAGATCTGGGAGGGGGTGTGTGAGGGATAGAGTTTGATGCCGATGCTTATAAGCGTCGTTAAGATTTCTCAATTGCTGACGCCTCTACCAAGCATAGGCAGGCTGCGAAATTCCCAACGCCTTTCTTTAGCATCGAAAAAAAAAGAGTTGTTGTAATTAAATTTATTGTAGTGACATTTGTCTCTCGTCGTAACCCATATTTCCTAAGTAATAGCATAATTTTAGAGTTGATCCAAGACATCGTAATATGGCCATATATGCTTAAGTGAACCTTAAGAGCATGCAAGGCCTATTAAACTTCAACATAAGCAATATAATGACAAACATTAATATCAATAGAACTAAATCCATAAAGCTTGTAATATTGTTATAAATCATCAAGCTAATACATAAATGTATATATGTCATTCTCTAAATATATCAAAGTATTTACATCAATATCAGATGATAGAGAAAACTAAACACTAATCTCACTCTAGTTCCCTACGCCCAAGCTTGGATCTAATAGATAAGCATTATTGTTATCCTTTGAAATTTTACATATACCATCATGAATATGTCAAAAAAAATCTAGAATGAATTATATTATATTATATTTTTTATAAAAAGTATATAATATTTACAAAACCAACTGCCAAATCATAAAACTATCCATAACCAAATAGCAATGTAAACCATACTAAATACTAAAATTACCAATGCCAACATAATTATATCCACATCACAATTATCCCTATACTAAAGATACATACTAACAAATCTCGTGTTAGTAGTTCATATCTAACAACCTAATCTGACGATATATGCATGCATAAGTTAGTTACCATACTAATTTTTAGGGTATTAAACTCAGTCAAGCTATATCCATAGACCATAACTGGTCCTACATTGGCTTCTCATAGCCCTCAACCCTTCTTCGATGCCATCAGTTTAGGCCAATAAGGAATCATGCCAATGCTGTCAAAACTAGTACCATATATTAACAGTAAACATTAAATCTATAATCTCAACAATCTATGGCACTAGGCTTAATCACTCTTATCTTTATCATATACATCAGCATATTGAAGATACATACTCATAAAGCTCATGGTAGTAGTCCATGTTTAAGAACCTAACCTAGCATATATTCATGCATAGGTTAGTTCCCATATTAGTATATATCATTTTAAACCCAGCAATGTTATATCCAAGAACCATGACTGATCTATATTGACCTCTTGCAACCCATGACCCTTCTCTGATGCCATTGGTTTAGGTCAATAAGGAATTACGATAATACTTCTATAACTAATATGTTGGCCGAGATGGCAACCCAAGAGGGGAGGGATGAATTGGGTTCTTAAAAAAAATTTATCTTTTAAAAACTATGTGCTTTGGAATAAATGAAATTAAGTACAGAATAAATATTAAGCACAAATAAAGAGATAGAGAGAGAGAGTCAAAACACGGCAAACACAAGGATTTTATAGTGGTTTGGTGTATCTAACACCTACGTCCACTCCCAAGTATCACTTGGGTCCACACTATAATCTACTTGATTACAACCGAGTTGTTTTACAAGCTCACAACTCAAAACTTATTGTTTCCCCCCGGGATTACAACAAATCCAGCTGGTTTTCCAGGCTCACCAGCACAAAACCCAACCACAAGCTATCCTTAGCTTGTACCGAGGTATACCACCCCCACTAATTCAATCCCATTGATTGAACTAGCAAACAATACATGAGAATAGAGTTTAAGTACACACCAGTTCCTCAAATGAGCAAATAAACAAAGTAATAAACAAGGTTCAGAAAAGCCTGTTTGAAGATCTTTGAATGTGTGCTTTTCTTCTTTTCTTTTTTTCCTCTTCTCTTTAAAAGATTGAATCAGGGCCTCAGCTCAGATTCTTCAGAAACTTGCAGTTAAGAAGATGAGGATTTGGGGCTTTTGCTTTCTATCTTCAAATGTTGGAAATCTCCTTGATTTGAACTTGAGAAGCTTGTGGATTTCTCTTTGAGCTTTCTGAGGATGATGGATTTGAACTTTGACTCTTCCCTCTTTGATTTCTTGCTCAAGATATCTCAGATTTTTCAATCTATTTTTCTCTCTGTTATCATTTTAAAAACGGACGGTTCCCCCTTTTTATAGATATCTTAATCCAGGTTTTAGGTGAAATATAGCCGTTGGAGATGTTTGGATTCTTCTACACACAAAGAAAATACCCGTTAGAGGTTAGGTGAAAAGAAATCTTACCGTTGAAGTACGTTCTGACAGATGAAAAATCCGTTCCTGACATGTTGGAGTCGGCTCCAACTTTTCAGGTGTCGGCTCCAAGTTGGGTGTTCAAAAATAGTAAAGAAAAAGTTGTTGAGGAGTCGGCTCCGAGAAAGGTAAGTGTCGGCTCATCGCTTTCGGGAGTCGGCTCGGAAACTGTAAGTGTCGGCTCCAGAAAAGTCCATAAAACACGCTCTCTGTTCTCAGGTTAGAGTCGGCTCAGAAACTCAGGTGTCGGCTCCCGAAATCTCAGGTGTCGGCTCCCGAAATCTATGTGTCGGCTCCAGAAACTGAAACAGGATGCACTTCTCTGTATCTCAGGTTGGAGTCGGCTCCGAAACCTTGGGTGTCAACTCCAGGCCGTGCCAAAATCTCAGAACCTTCTGATACACCTTGGGGTCGGCTCTGGCTATTTGGGTGTCGACTCCAGGCTCTGAACTTTGAAAATTTCTTTTAAAATATTGATTCAAAATATGTTTCTTTATTCTTTTGATTGATCAAACATTTTTAATCCCTGAAATACTTGTTAAATCTATTAGTAACAAAATGAATATACTCATATCTTTTATTAATCATCAAAATCAATAATTGGGTCAACAATCTCCCCCTTTTTGATGATTATAAAAACATTGAGTATATGCATGATTAAACAATAAGATTTTCAAATCAAATTTCTCAAATATTTATTCCTCACAGGTAAGCTCCCCCTGAATGAGGTAGCTCCCCCTATGATACTCAGTTTAACATATTCTTCCTTTTAATAGTAAACTTTTAATGTTTGATACCAATTAAACAATTATATCTATTTTAACATCTATTCATCCTTTCAATGCATATATAGAATTGAAATTTCACTTACTTCTCCTTATGTGCAATTAATTAAGCTTATTTGATTTAATGCATATACAAAAGATAAATACTTCTCCCTTTTTTTTGATTTACATTCAATGCATATACGATTATTAATACTTGATTACTTCTCCCCTTTTTTGTAATCAACAAAAAGGTCAGGAAGTTTCAAGTAAAACAACAAATTGATAGTTACTTCAAAGATCAAAAGACATTCATTAAGTATCAAATAAGTTCATTACATCAAGAAGTCAAGCATTACGTCATTTTACAAAAAGAAACTTCATTACATCAAAATTTCATTACATTAGAACTTTTAATAAAAAGTAAATCAACATCAAACTAGACTAATTAACATCAAAGAAACTTCATTGCAATATAATCAAAAGTTAGTTCTAATGAGTCTTTGCAAATCTTCTAGTATTCTTGCCATTCCTTCACTCTGAGTCTTACAAATTCTTTTAGTCTTCTATCAACAAATGCACATGTAGTCATAATTTTGTCCTGAAGCTCAGCATTGCATCTGGAATAAGTCTCTGAGTCTCCACCAATATCTTTAAGTTCTTCAAAAAATTCTTGAGATCATTCTTTAAGGATTCAGCCGAGGCTCCAAGAGTAGACTCAATTTTGCCAATTCTTTTCCTTGTGAGTAGCAAAAATACTTCTAAGCTGATCCAACTAAACATCGAAAAACCAATAGATGATGATCAAAAGTAGAAGAAATCGTAGAGCTGGAGGTACATCCTGACTGGGCTCTGGTGAGCTGTGTCTCACAGATGGTCCTGCCTTAGAAGGGCCAGGCACATTAGTCTCAGCAACCCTGTCGCCAGTATGACCTTTTCTCTCCCATTTTCATCCATTTTACAAAACCCATCCTGTGCACAGTGGCTAAGCTGTAGTAGTCAGTGTGCCTTAGGTTCTTCGAAGGCTCATTTTCAGAAATAACTACTCCTTGACTCCTAAAAACCAAGTTAGGATCATTCCATAAGGCAGTGAAGATCTCTTCTTGCCTCCGGCCTCAGCCATATACCATATCATCATCCCAGCAAGATTTATAGGCTGACCTGTCAAGATACTATCCATGACAACAATGTCTCGCTCTGAGACATGCTCAAAACGGCCAGTCTTGGGAAATAGAATTCTACTGCAGATGTTATGCAATAGCCTAAGCTCAAGTGCAATTGGTTTGCCTTAACCTCTTCAAATTCAGTTATCTCTCTTCCTAACATTCTTGATAAAGCAGCCGATCTCTCACTGTGAATGTTTGCAACAAATCCAGTGACAGGAATACTTAACAGATTTCTAAATTTGAAAAGTAAGATGAATTCTCTTTCCTCTTACTGAACTAACAATCCCACCATCTCCTCTAGATAAATTCAGGTAAAATTCTTTGACAAGAGCTGGATAAGTAGAACATCCAAAGAGCAAACTTTATCCCAACCGAGTTCTTTAATCTGTCTCCCAATGTCAAAACCCTCGGCATCAAAGAAATTAAAATCTACTTTCCTACCCATGGTAATAACTCGCCCAGCTAGGGTATCTACCTGTGGAGATGAGGGGCTAGGATTATCTGATGGAGTTGATGAAGAATCGTCACTAGGAGTGGGCTCACGGACGGGACGCCTCACCGTACGCTTTCTTGTAGCAACGGGAGCATCAAAGACCGATCTCCTATGCTTAGGTGCCATAGAAATCTTAGGGAATGATTGATTTGGGGAGTATTTGGCTTTGGGAAGATTGGAGAGGGTTTGGAGAGGATTTGGAAAGGGTTTGGAGAAGATAAAAATCATGAAGGTGTCGACTCTGCCCTAATAAAGTCAATTTGGGTCCACCAGGTGTCGACTCCCGCAAAGTCGGGTGTCGACTCCAAGTCTCTAACACAGTTAGAGCCCGAACTGGAGTCGGCTCCACTTAAGCGGGTGTCGGCTCCAAGGTCAAAGACCGAGAGCGACACAGAAGAGGTGTCGACTCCTCAAATTGAGGTGTCGACTCCACTGACAGTTTCAGAGAAAAATAAATGAGTTTCAAACATCCGAAACTTGTCAAAATAAGGTCAATAAATTTTTGAAAAATCTTTAAAATGTGAGGAATCAAATTGCTCAAATGACTAGATAAATTGTCCTTAAAATTATGAAAGGAATCTCAAGAAATTGATAGAAATCTAGATAATCATTCCTTAGGGTTTCAAAGTCATTCCAAAGGATCATAAATCCCTAATTCACCTCTAAGATAACAAAATCTTCTTCACTCAAAGGTTTTGTAAATATGTCAGCTAATTGTTCTTCAGTACTAACATAATCAAGGCAAATTTCATTGTTAGCTACATGTTCTCTTATAAAATGATATCTAATTTCAATGTGTTTAGTTCTTGAATGTTGGATTGGATTCTTAGTTAAATTGATTGCACTTGTATTATCACATCTAATAGGAGTTTTATCAAGTGTTATGCCATAATCTTCAAGTTGTCGCTTAATCCAAAGGATTTGAGCACAGCAACTTCCAGCTGCAACATATTCTGCTTCAGCAGTAGATAATGCAACCGAATTTTACTTTTTGCTAAACCAAGAGATTAAGTTACTTCCTAAGAATTGACATGTACCACTTGTACTTTTTCTATCTAGTTTACATCCAGCATAATCAGAGTCAGAATATGCAATTAAGTTTAGTGTTGAGTCTCTAGAATACCATAATCCTACATTCTTAGTTCCACTTAAATATCTTAAATTTTTTTCACAGCAATTAAGTGAGATTCTTTAGGTTCTGATTGAAATCTAGCACATAGACAAACATCAAACATGATATCTGGTCTACTTGCTGTTAAGTAAAGTAGAGATCCGATCATATCTCTATAGTATTTTTGATCTACCTTCTTACCATCTTCATCTTTGTCTAATTTGCATGAAGGACTCATAGGTGTTCCAAGGGGTTTGATTGATTCCATTCCGAACTTCTTGAGAAGTTCCTTTGTGTACTTTGTTTGGTTGATGAAAATCCTCTTTACTTTGCTTGATTTAAAGTCCTAGGAAGAAGTTGAGTTCTCCATCATGCTCATTTTGAATTCACCCTGCATTAACTTAGCAAATTCTTGACACAAGAGATTGTTAGTAGCACCGAATACAATATCATCTACATATATTTGTACTACTAATAAGTCTTTGTCTTTTCTTTTCAAAAATAAGGTTTTGTCTACATTTCCTCTGGTAAAATCATTTTCAATCAGAAATTTGCTTAACCTATCATACCAAGCTCTAGGTGCTTGTTTTAAACCATATAGTGCTTTGTGCAATTTAAAAACATGATTTGGAAATTCATGATCTTCAAAACCAGGTGGTTGTTCCACAAATTCTTTATCATTTATAAAACCATTTAGAAATGCACTTTTAACATCCATTTGAAATAAATTTATGTTTATATGACATGCAAATGCAAGTAGTAATCTAATTGCTTCTAATTTAGCTACAGGTGCAAAAGTTTCATCAAAATCAATTCCTTCTTCTTGATTATATCCTTTTGCAACTAATCTAGCTTTATTTCTAATTACTATTCCATTTTCATCCAATTTATTTCTAAATACCCATTTAGATCCTATAACTGAATGACCTTTAGGTCTATCAACTAAGGACCATACATTATTCCTAGTAAATTGATTTAATTCTTCTTGCATGCTAGCATCCAATTACTATCTTTTTCAGCTTCTTCAACAGTTTTAGGTTCAATTTGAGATACAAATGCAAGATGATTATTGATATTCCTCATAGATGACCTAGTTCTTACTCCTTGAGATGGATCACCAATAATCAATTCCTTTGGATGACCATAGGCATATCTCCAATCTCTAGGAAGATCTACTTCATTATGATTAGTATCAATATCATCAATCTAGGTGAATCATTATCTTTAGCTTCTTGTTCATGATCTGAAGATACATCTATATTTAATTTTTTAATATCTCTTTTTAGTATATTTGTATCTTCCTCATCATCAAATTTTTGTGAACTTGATGCTAAAGACTCATCAAAAGCTACGTGAATAGATTCTTCTATAATTAAGTTTTTCTTGTTAAATACTCTATAGGCTTTACTAGTTATTGAATATCCTAAGAATATGCTTCATCGGATTTTGCATCAAATTTTTTAAGATTATCTTTTCCATTATTATGAATAAAATATTTACATCCAAATACATGAAAATAACTGATTTTGGTTTTCTATTATTCCATAATTCATAAGGTTTTTTCTTAAGGATTGACCTAATTAGGGCTATATTAAGAATGTAACATGTCGTGTTTATAGCTTCCGTCCAGAAGTACTTTGGGAGTTGGCTTTCACATAGCATGGTACGGGCCATGTCTTCTAAAGTCCTATTTTTTCTTTCTACAACTCCATTTTGTTGTGGTGTCCTAGGTGCAGAAAAGTTATGATGAATGCCATGTTCTGTGCAGAAATTTTAAATAAATGATTTTTAAATTCTGTGCCATGATCACTTCTAAGAGACACTATGGTGTTGTTTTTCTCATTAGTGACTTTCTTGAAAAATTTCAGAAATATTGAGAAAGTCTCATCCTTATGAGTCAGAAACAATACCCAAGTGTATCTAGAATCACTACGATAAATTCTTGTTATCCAGACGCTAAAAATATTGTTTGCCAACGCTTAAAAGCATCGAAAAATATTGTTCCGACGCTTTTATAAGCGTCGGGATAGCAGGGGTGGAGACAAAAAATCCCGACACTTTTTAAAAGCGTCGGGAAAGCGTCGAGAAGTCCCGACGCTTTGCGCATCGGTAAATCTTGATCTTGCCGACGCTTTAAAGCGTCGGCAATTTGTTTTTAAAAAAATAATAAATTTTTTGACGTTTTAAAGCATTGGTAATATATTTTTTTAAAATAAATTTACAACGGATCGACAGCGTACACGGCGTCAAAACAAAAATACATCCTTCTCCCGCATTTCATCAAACAATTCTGTCGGCGTGAAGACGATGCGAGCCTCCAACAACTGCCTCCGTTGCCGAGCCCGGTGGTACTACGCTGCCGACGATGCCTCCGGATTGATCTTTCGAGGGAGATGCTCGAACTTGACTTTGGCTGCAGATCGCCAGCAGCGCGATGGAACTCGAAGAGCAGAAAGATGCAGGAGCGGCAGCCATGGCATCAGGTGGTGGCAGCGGAGACCAACGAATTCCAGGAGACCAAGTCCCGTTCAGCACTTCCATCAAACACCCTCCTTGCATCATCCACCAGCCCCCAACTCCCGTACATCCGAATCGCCACGTTCAAAACAAACACATTGATCTTGAACCCACGCCGGATCGATTGAGATACATTAGCTATATCTGCAATAAATGCATCAATTAATTTCCAATTACCTGGGATTCTAGATGCTTTAGTCTCAAAACGAAGCGAATCCATTGCTACGTCTGAAACAAGCAAGGGAGCGGCACTCAACAGTAAGAACAAACATTAGACCTCATAATTTAATTAGCATGACTCACCATGACACAGTTTTAATTTAATTTAATTTTCTCATGATCCTATATTTAACTGCAATGAGATGAGGAACATACAAGTCTGGATTGTCTGCCGTCCTCTCGGTGAAACTCCCTTTGAAGGGGAAGATGGAGTCTCCGATCCTCTCCAAAACATTCGACGTGTCGACATCGAAGAAGGGCTTGTAGGCTCCCACCGTGAATTTGTGCATCCACCCAGTCGGTTGCGACTCATCGGCTGCCCCCCGAGCCGGCTTCGAGAATGTATCTATAAAAAATCCCAATCCGGATCAGAGATCCATTTAGAAACACTAAAGAAAAGCGAAACACGGATCAAAGAAGAAACATATATAGAATGAAGAAACCAAAAGGAAGACAGCTGATTTCTGATACCGTCGGCATCGGAAGGGGGGCGGAAGATGGCGGAGATTTTGCCTTGGCCATCAGAAGGTGGAACGTCTGGAGATTGGACTCTGCAACGCATCGAATCAAGCAACCGTGATCACATTCAAGAAACAAAACAACATCAGACCTGAAAACGTAAAAAAGCATCCTAATCCTCGTCATAACCTGCGAACTTGACGGTAACGTGATCCGGACAGAAAATGTCGTAACTTAAATGCCGTACCTTGAGGGCTTGAGCGACGCGAGAAGGCGATTCGAAGAATAGGGCGGCGGAAAGGCGGGCGGGAGCTAGGGCACCGATCGCACAACACGCGGGGAAAAAGGGAGCTAGGGCATGGGTTATATATCGGTATATCCTGACGCTTTTAAGTGTCGTTATGTGCCAACGCGCTATAAATATGCCGATGCTAATAAGCGTCGTTAGTTGCCGACACTTATAAGCGTCGGCAGGCTGACGATGCTATTTATAAGCGTCGGCAGTTTGCGGGATCTCACGACGCTCCCCCCTAGCGTCGGCAAAAAAGGGTCAGGAAATCCTTCTTTTGCTGTAGTGAATAATCATCTACTATCATAAGACCATATTTCTTTCCTCCTAGACTAGTGGTTCTAGTAGGTCCAAAAAGGTCCATATGAAGTAGTTCTAATGGCCTAGAAGTGAAAACTACATTTTTGATTTGAAAGAGTATCTAGTTTGTTTTCCTAATTGACATGCATCATAAATTCTATTATTTTCAAAATCTATCTTTGGAAGATCTTTAACTAAATCCATTTTAATTAATTTTGAAATTAGGTGTGTGCTTGCATGACCTAATCTACGATGCCATAGCCATCCAATCTCATTAGCATTAGCATTGTTAGCTACTAAGCAATGATTATTAGTAGACAAATTATCTAAATCAATTAAGTATACATTGCCATTTCTATTGCCAATAAATACAATGCTATTGTCAATGGGATTAGAAATAGTGCAGATAGAAGCTTCAAATGAAACTTTGAAACCTTTATCACACAATTGGCTAATACCAATTAAATTATGCTTTAAGCCATCTACATATAAAATATTTTCTATAAAAGTAAAGGGAGTTATCTAAATTTTATCAAATCCCATAATTTGGCCTTTACCATTGTCTTCAAATGTGACAACTCCTCCTCTTTTATCTTCAAGGGTGATGAATTGCTCCTTGTCACCCGTCATGTGCCTTGAGCAGCCGCTATCAAGATACCACTTTTGTTTTGATCTTTTGGCCACAAGACACTCCTGCAAGGTAATCAAACTTTCTGTTTAGGTACCCAAGCTTTCTTGGGTCCTTCATGGTTAGTAGCAACAAAGATTGTTCCTTTCGGAACCATATTTTCTTTCCTTTACTACTTAAATTTTTGTTAATTTTTCTAAAATTACATTCATAAGTTTTATGTCCCTTTTTGTTACAAAAAACATGAAACATCATTTTTATCCTGTTCTTTTCTAAAGAAGTTTTTAACATACTTTTGTTTCTTATTAGGTCTATATCCTAATCCAGCCTTATCAAATACAGCCCTTTGATTACTCAATAGCAAATTAAGTTTTTCAGAACTATATGTAAATTTATCAACTATATTTCTATATTTATCAACTTCTCTCTTTAAATTAACATTTTCATTAGAAATTAACTCTTTATCTTTTAGCAAATTTTCATTTTTAGATTTTAGTTTTTCAACTTTCTGAGTTAGTTTATCTTTCTCTTTGGCAAGATTTAAATTATCATTTTTAAAGATTTGTTCTTCTTTTTCAAAGCTTTAAAATCACTGATTAATTCATTAAATGCATCATATAATTCTTCAAAAGTAAAATCATCATAAGGTGTTTCAGAACTTACCTCATTGTCGTCGTTTGCCATAAAGCAAATGTTTGCAACTTCTTTTTGTTCCTCTTCGGATGAGGATTCATCACTTTCACTCCATGTTGCAACATATGCTTTTTTCTTCTTCTTATGCCCCTTTTTCAGTTGAGGATAATCATATCTAAAGTGCCCCGATTCTTACATTCATAACATATGAGGGGCTCTTTCTCTTTTTCTCTTTTTTTATCCTTCTCTTTTTCTCTTCTCCTTCCATTTTTGTTCCATATCTTTTCTTATGGAAGGGTCTCTTTCTTTGCATAAATTTCTTAAATTTCCTTGTGAGGAGAGCTGTCTCATCATCTTCCTCTTCTTCCTCACTGCTGCTTATTTCCTTTTCTGCAGCTTTAAGGGCAATTGTTTTCTTCTTTTAACTTCCTCCTCTTGATGTTGCTTTATGGTCAGTTCATGAGTCAACAATGATCCAAGTAGCTCTTCCAAAGGTAAGGTGTTGAGGTCCTTGGCTTCTTGGATAGCAGTTACCTTTGCTTCCCATGTCTTTGGAAGAGACCTAAGAATTTTACGAACCAATTCGGAGTTAGTGTAGGTCTTGCCAAGACTTTTCAGACCATTTACAATATCAGTAAATCTAGTGTACATGCATGTAATGGTTTCATTTTGTTCCATGCTAAACAATTCATACTTGTGCATTAGAATATTAATTTTAGATTCCTTAACTTGGTTAGTACCCTCATGGGTAACTTCTAATCTATCCCAAATTTCTTTGCGAAATACATGTAGAAATTCTATTGAACTCATTAGCATCTAAAGCACAATATAAAACATTCATGGCTTTTGCATTAAGCTGAGCCATTTTCTATCATTCTCATTTCAATCCCTTTCGGGTTTAGGAACTATTGAACCATCTACCAAGTGTGTGGGTGTGCTTGGTCCATTAGTGATTACACTCCAAAGTTCATAATCTAAAGCATGAATTAAAATTTTCATTCTAGCTTTCCAATAAGAATAATTTGAACCATTAAACAAAGGAGGTCTATTAGTAGAATGACCTTCAGCAAATGAAGATCCAGCTTGAGCTGCCATTTGGATCTTTAGCTCTTGATCGTGTGATCAAATAAACAATGAGCACTAGCTATGATACCAATTGTTGGCCCAGATGGCAACCCAAGAGGGGGGGTGAATTAATTGGGCTCTTAAAAAAAAATTGGTCTTTTAAAAACTGTGCTTTGGAATAAATAAAATTAAGTGCAGGATAAATATTAAGCACAAATAAAGAGATAGAGTGAGAGAGTCAAAACAAGGCAAACACAAGGATTTTATAGTGGTTCGGTGTATCCAACACCTACGTCCACTCCCAAGTATCACTTGGGTCCACACTATAATCTACTTGATTACAGCCGAGTTGTTTTACAAGCTCACAACTCAAACTTGTTGTTTCTCCTTGAGATTACAACAAACCCAGCTGGTTTTTCGGGCTCACCAGCACAAAACCCAACCACAAGCTATCCTTAGCTTGTACCAAGGTATACCATCTCCACTAATTCAATCTCTTGATTGAACTAGAAAATAATAAATGAGAATAGAGTTTAAGTACAAAATAGCTCCTCAAATGAGCAAATAAACAAAGTAATAAACAAGGTTCTAAAAAGCATGTTTGAAGATCTTTGAATATGTGCTTTTTTTCTTTTCCTCTTCTCCTTTGAAAGATTGAATCAGGGCCTCAGCTCAGATTCTTCAGAAACTTGCAGTTGAGAAGATGAGGATTTGGGGCTTTTGCTTTCTCTCTTCAAATGTTGAAAATCTCCTTGATTTGAACTTGAGAAGCTTATGGATTTCTCTTTGAGCTTTCTGAGGATGATGGATTTGAGCTTTGACTCTTCCCTCTTTGATTTCTTGCTCAAGATATCTCGGATTTTTCAATCTATTTTTCTCTCTATTGTCATTTTAAAAACGGACGGTTCCCCTCCTTTTTACAGATATCTTAATCCAGGTTTTAGGTGGAAAATATAGCCGTTGGAGATGTTTGGATTCTTCTACATATAAAGAAAATAGCTGTTAGAGGTTAGGTGAAAATAAATCTTACTATTGAAGTACGTTCTGACAGATGAAAAATCCATTCCTGACAGGTTGGAGTCGGCTCCAACTTTTCAGGTGTCAGCTCCAAGTCGGGTGTTCAAAAATAGTACAGAAAAAGTTGTTGGGGAGTCGGCTCCGAGAAAGGTAAGTGTCGGCTCGTCGCTTTCAGAACTCGGCTCCGGAAACTGTAAGTGTCGGCTCCAGAAAAGTCCATAAAATACGCTCTTTGTTCTCAGGTTAGAGCGGCTTCAAAAACTCAGGTGTCG
Source organism: Calamus simplicifolius (assembly GCA_900491605.1). NCBI lineage: Eukaryota > Viridiplantae > Streptophyta > Magnoliopsida > Arecales > Arecaceae > Calamus > Calamus simplicifolius. Next base: position 296,281 of record UESW01001832.1, read on the forward strand.
GCTCTCGAAATCTCAGGTGTCGGCTCCCGAATTCTATGTGTCGGCTCCAGAAACTGAAATAGAATGCACTTCTCTGTATCTCAGGTTGGAGTCGGCTCCAAAACCTTGGGTGTCGACTCCAGGCCATGCCAAAATCTCAGAGACCTTCTGATACGCTTTGGGTCGGCTCCTGGCTATTTGGGTGTCGACTCCAGGCTCTGAACTTTGAAAATTTCTTTTAAAATATTGATTCAAAACATGTTTCTTTATTCTTTTGATTGATCAAACATTTTTAATCCTGAAACACTTGTTAAATCTATTAGTAACAAAATGAATATACTCATATCTTTTATTAATCATCAAAATCAATAATTGGGTCAACATAATACCATGTTGTTAGGAAATTATTGATGAATTATTTATCTAATTATTAATTTTGATGATTAACAAAGCCATGAGATTATTCATTATGTTTCTGATAGATTTGATGAGTGTTTTAGGAGTTAAAATCGAGTATTTATCCAAAAATCATATTTAAACAAGTTTAAATCAGTTTTGAATTAAATTTCAATGGAATATATTTAAGTTCAGAACTTGGAGCCGACACTCACTGTGTCTGGAGCCGACTCCAGAGTGTATCAGAATTTTGGCATGGTTCGGAGTCAACACCTAGAGTTTCGGAGTCGACACCCGAAGTTTCAAAGCCGACACCCAACCTGGCGGAGCCGACTCCAACCTGATTCATAGAGACTTCGTGTTTGGAGCATTTCTTGGAGCTAACACTTCAGAAATCGGGAGCCGACTCTAGTCTGCGAGGAGTCAATACTTTGCAAAGTCGGAGCCGACTCCACGTCAAATTAATTTTTGCTATTTATGGAAACAAGATCTGGAGCCAACACATGAAAAGTTGGAGCCGACTCCAACCTGACAAGGCGATTTTCAAAAGTGCCAGATCGGACTTTAACGGATATATTTTCTCACCTAACTCTCAATGGATACATTTCTTTACGTAAGGAAGGATTCAAGGTACTTTGTAACGGCTATTTCTCACCTAATCTTGGATTAAGAAGTCTATAAAAGAGGGCATCCATCCGTTTGAAAATGAGAACAGAAATAGAGAGAAAATAACAGAAAATTCAAAAGAAATTCCCAGTGAAAAAGAAAGAGAAAAATGAGTCCAAGCCTATCAATCCAAGAGTAATTTAAGAGAAATCCAAAGCCTTCAACATTCAAAATTAGAGGATTTTCAAAAGGAAAAAGAAGAAGAAAAAAAGCCCTATTTCCTCAACGAGCTACGTCAAAGATTCAATGATTCAATCCTTGCTCAACCATTCAAAAGAGAAGAGGAAAAGAAGAAAAGCCCAACCTCAAATCGCTTCAAACAGGCTTTTCTAATCTTTTTTTACTTATATTGCTCATTTGCTCATTTAAGGAGCTTTGCATTGTTGTAAACTTTAAATTAATTTTGTGTTTACTAATTCAATTAGGGGGATTGAATTAGTTGAGGTAGTTTACCTCGGAAACAAGCTAGATTAGCTTGGGTTTGGGTTTTGTGCTGGTGAACCCGTGAAAACCGGCTGGGTTCGTTGTGACCCCATGTAAAACAACAAGTTGGAGTTGTGAGCTTGTAAAATAACTCGACTGTAATCGGTGGGATTATAGTGTGGACCCAAGTGTTGCTTGGGAGTGGACGTAGGTGTTAGATACACCGAACCACTATAAATTTCTTGTGTTTGTAGTGATTGTCTCTATCTCTCTCTCTTATTGCGCCTTACATTATTGCTTCACTTCACTAGTTCACTTAATCCTTGTGAAATTGGTTTTAAGCTTTAATTAATTTTTTAAAGAACCCAATTCATCCCCCCTCTTGGGTTGCCATCTGGGCCAACAATTGGTATAAGAGCTTATGCTCATTTTAGTTGATCCAACGATCAAGAGTTAAAGATCCAAATGGCAACACAAGCTGGATCATCTTTTGCTGAAGGTCAATCCACTAATAGGCCACCTTTGTTTAATGGCTCTAATTATTCATATTGGAAAGCAAGAATGAGGATTTTCATTCAAGCTTTAGATTATGAATTGTGGAGTGCCATAACAAATGGACCTAGTACACCCCCACACACATTGTAGATGGTTCAATAGTTCCTAAGCCGAAAGGGATTGGAATGAGAACGATAGGAAGATGGCTCAGCTCTATGCTAAAGCCATGAATGTTTTATATTGTTCTTTAGATGCTAATGAGTTTAATCACATTTCTACTTGTATTTCCGCATAAGAAATTTGGGATAAATTAGAGGATACCAATCAAGTAAAAGAATCTAAAATTAACATTCTAGTGCACAAATATGAATTGTTTAGCATGGAACAAATTGAATCAATCACATGCATGTACACTAGATTCACTGATATTGTGAATGGTTTGAAAAGTCTAGGAAAAACTTATACTAATTCTGAATTGTGTGTAAAATTCTTAGGTCTCTTCAAGATCATGGGAAGCCAAGGTGACTGCAATCCAAGAAGCCAAAGACCTGAATATTCTACCTTTGGAGGAGCTCTTGGATCCTTGATGACTCATGAGCTGACAATGAAGCAACATCAAGAGGAAGATATCGAGAAGAAGAGAACCATAGCGCTTAAGGCTGCATAAATTGAAGAAAGCAGCAGTGAGATGATGATGATGATGATGAAGCAGCTCTCCTTGCAAGAAATTTAAGAAATTTATGCAAATGAGACCCTTCCACAAGAAAAGTTTGGAACAAAAATGGAAGAGAGAAAGGAGAAAGAGAAGGAAAAGAAAAAGAACCCTTGACATGTTATGAGTGTAAGAAGCCGGGGCATTTCAGATATGAGTGTCCTCAATTAAAGAAGGGTTACAAGAAGAAGAAGAAGCATATGTTACATGGAGTGATAGCGAAGAATCCTCTTCTGAGGAGGAACAAAAAGAAGTTGCAATATTTGCTTTCATGGCAAACGATGAAATGAGGTAGTTCTGAAACCCTAATGATGATTTTATATTTGATGAATTATTGATGCATTTAATGAATTAGTTAGTGATTTTAAATTTTGAAAAAAAACAAATCTTTGAAAACTGAAAACCTAAATCTTCTCAAAGAGAAAAAAATTCTTGAAATTAAAATCTGAAAATGAAAATTTTAAAAGAAAAGAATCAAAATGAAAATATTAAAAATTGATAAACATAAAAATATTGTTGATAATTTACATTTAGCTCAGAAAAGTTAAATTTACTTTTAAGTAATCAAAGAGCTGTATTTGATAAAGCTGGTTTAGGTTATAGACCTCACATGAAACAAAAATTTGTAAACAATTTCTTTCTCAGAAAAAATGATGTTATTTGTAACAAAAAGGGACATAAATCTTATGAAACAATTTAGAAAAACTAATAAAAATTTAAATATTAAAGGCAAGAAAATATGGGTTCCAAAAGGAACAATCTTTATTGCTACTAACCATGAAGGACCCAAGAAAGCTTGGGTACCTAAACATAAGATTTGTTTATCTTGCAGGAGTGTCTTACGGCCAAAGATCAAACGAAAGTGGTATCTTGATAGTGGCTGCTCAAGGCACATGACGGGTGACAAGGATCAATTCATCACCCTTGAAGATAAAAGAGAAAGAGTTGTTACTTTTGGAAGACAATGGCAAAGGTCAAATTATGGGCCTTGGTAAAATTCAAATAACTCCATCCACTTTTATTGAAAATGTTTATATGTTGATGGTTTAAAGCATAATCTAATTAGCATTAGCCAATTGTGTGATAAAGGTTTCAAAGTTTCATTTGAAGCTTCTATTTGCACTGTTTCTAATCCCATAGAAATAGCATTATATTTGTTGGAACTAGAAATGATAATGCTAATGTAAATAGATTAGGTCAGGTCACGCAAGCACACACTTAATTTCAAAATTAATTAGAATGGATTTAGTTAAAGGACTTCCAAAACTAGATTTTGAAAAAATAGAATTAAAATATTATTTCAACTACTGGGCCACTCGAACTACTTCATATGGACCTTTTTGGACCTACTAGAACCACTAGTCTAGGAGGAAAGAAATATGGTCTTGTGATAGTAGATGATTATTCTAGATTCATTGGGTATTGTTTTTGGCTCACAAGGATGAGACTTTCTCGATTTTTCTGAAATTCTTCAAGAAAGTCACAAATGAGAAAAATAACACCATAGTGATCATGGCACAGAATTTGAAAATTATCAATTTGAAAATTTTTGTATTGAAAATGACATTCATCATAATTTTTCTGCACCTAGAACACCACAACAAAAAAAGTTGTAGAAAGAAAAATAGAACATTAGAAGACATGGCCCGTACCATGCTATGTGAAAGCCAACTCCCAAAGTACTTTTGGGCGGAAGCTATTAACACAGCATGTTACATCCTTAATAGAGCTTTAATTAGGCCAATTCTTAAGAAAACTCCTTATGAACTATGGCATAATAGGAAACCCAACATTAGTTATTTTCATGCATTTGGTTGTAATGTTTTATTCATAATAATGGTAAGGATAATCTTGAAAATTTGATGCCAAATCTGATGAAGGAATATTTTTAGGTTATTCAACATCTAGTAAAGCATATAGAGTATTTAACAAGAAATATTTAATTGTAGAAGAATCAATTCATGTATTTGATGAATCTTTAGCATCAAGTTCTGAAAAGATTGATGATGAAGAAGATACAAATTTGCTTGAAAGAGATATTGAAAAATTAATATAGATGTATCTTCAGACCATGAACAAGAAGCTAAAGATAATGATTCTCCTAGAGTTGATGTTATTAATACTATCATAATGATGTAGATCTGCCTAGAGATTGGAGATATGCTTATGGTCATCCTAAGGATTTAATCATAGGTGATCCATCTCAAGGAGTAAGAACTAGATCATCAATGAGGAACATCAATAATCATCTTGCATTTGTATCTCAAATTGAACCTAAAACTATTGAAGAAGCTGAAAAAGATAATAATTGGATGTTAGCTATGCAAGAGGAATTAAATCAATTTACTAGGAATAATGTATGGTCCTTAGTTGATAGACCTAAAGGTCATTCTGTTATAGGATCTAAATGGGTATTTAGAAATAAATTAGATGAAAATGGCATAGTAATTAGAAATAAAGCTAGATTAGTTGCAAAAGGATATAATCAAGAAGAAGGAATTGATTTTGATGAAACCTTTGCACCTGTAGCTAGATTAGAAGCAATTAGACTATTACTTGCATTTGCATGTCATATGAACATTAATTTATTTCAAATGGATGTTAAAAGTGCATTTTTAAATGGTTTTATAAATGAGAAGTTTATGTAGAACAACCCCAGGTTTTGAAGATCATGAATTTTCAAATCATGTTTTTAAACTACACAAAGCACTATATGGTTTAAAACAAGCACCTAGAGCTTGGTATGATAGATTAAGCAAATTTCTAATTGAAAATAATTTTTCTAGAGGAAATGTTGATAAAACCTTATTTTGAAAAGAAAAGATAAAGATTTATTGGTAGTACAAATATGTAGATGATATTGTATTGGTGCTACTAACAATCTTTTGTGTCAAGAATTTGCTAAGTTAATGCAGGGTGAATTCGAGATGAGCATGATGGGAGAACTCAACTTCTTCCTTGGACTTCAAATCAAACAAGAAAGAGAGGAAATTTTATCAACCAAACAAAGTACATAAAAGAAATTCTCAAGAAGTTTGGTATGGAACAAGTCAAACCTCTCAGAACACCAATGAGTCCTTCATGCAAGTTAGATAAAGATGAAGATGGTAAGGTTGATCAAAAGTATTATAGAGGTATGATCGGTTCACTACTTTATTTAATAGCTAGTAGACCAGATATTATGTTTGCAGTATGCTTATGTGCATGATATCAATCTGAACCTAAAGAATCTCACTTAATTGCAGTAAAAAGAATACTTAGATATCTAAATGGAACTAAAAATGTAGGATTATTGTATTCTAGAGACTTAGCATTAAATTTGATTGCTTATACTGATTCTGATTATGCTGGTTGTAAATTAGATAGAAAGAGTACAAGTGGTGCATGCCAATTTTTGGAAGTAACTTAATCTCTTGGTTTAGCAAAAAGCAAAATTCGGTTGCATTATCAACTGCTGAAGCTGAATATGTGCAGCTGGAAGTTGCTGTGCTCAAATCCTTTGGATTAAGCGATAACTTGAAGATTATGGTATAACACTTGATAAAACACCAATTAGATGTGATAACACTAGTGCAATCAATTTGACTAAGAATCCAATCCAACATTCAAGAACTAAACATATTGAAAGATATCATTTTATTAGAGAACATGTAGCTAATAATGATATTTGTCTTGATTATGTTTGTACTGAGGAATAATTAGCTGACATTTTTACAAAACCCCTAAGTGAAGAAAGATTTTTTATCTTAGAGGAGAATTAGGGATTTGTGACCCATTGGAACGATTTTGAAATCCCTAAGAATGACTATCTAGAATTTAATCAATTTCTTGAAAATTCCTTCATGATTCTAAGGACAATTTATCTAGATATTTGAACCATTTGAATCACCACATTCCAAAAATTTTATCCTATTTATTGATTATTCTTTTGACAAGTTTCAGATCTTTGGAACTTTTTTTTCTGAAACTGTCTTGGAGCCGACACCTTAGTTATTGGAGTCGACTCCAGTTTTGTCTGAGACTTTGGAGCCGACACCTGCTTTTCCAGAGTCGACTCCACTTCGGACACTGACTGTGTTAGCGACCTGGAGCCGACACCTCGCTTTGCGGGAGTCGACTCCAAGTGGTCCCATGTTGACTTATTTAGGGCAGAGTCGATACCTTTCCTATTCTAATCGACTCCTAACGTCTCCAAACTCTTCTCAAAACCCAAAATTTCTCAAATTAACCTCTCTAGTAATCAATGGCACCCAAGCATAGAGATCATTGTTTGGAGGTAGAGTGACTACGGGGAAGCGAACGGCAAGGCGTCTGGCGCATGAACCCACTCCGAGTTCTTCCTCCAGCTCAACCGCATCCACTCCTAGTGCTATACCTAGCCCCTCCTCACCCCAAATTGATACCCTAGCCGGCCGAATCATCACTATGGGTAGAAAAGTGGATTTTAATTTTTTCAAGGCCAAGGGATTTTCTATTGGACGACAAATCAATGAGCTCGGTTGGGAAAAAGGTATGTTCTTTGAACGTTCCCACATATCCGGCCCTAGTTAAAGAATTCTATTTCAATTTGTCAAAGGAGATGGAGGATTAATAGTATGGTTAGAGGAAGAAGAATCCATCTTACATCTGAGATTTTGGGTAATCTTTTAGAAATTCCAATTGTTGGATTAATTGTAAACAGCCACAGTGATAGAGCAGGAGCATTATCAAGGATGTTAGGAAGAGAGTTTGCTGAGTTTGAGGAAGTTAGGGCAAACCGGTTGCCTCTTGAGCTTAGACTTTTACATAATATGTGGTAGGATCTTGTTTCCTAAAACCGGTAGATTTGAGTATGTCTCAAAGCGAGACATAGTGATTATGGACAGTGTTTGATGAGTCACCAATTAACCCTAGCAAGAAGAGATCGACCTTGCCTTATGGAATGATCTTGACCATGGCATTCCAAGTCAGGGTGTGGTTATTTCTAATAGTGAGCCCATGAAAAACCTTAGGCACACAGATTATTACAGTCTTCTATAGTGCATCGAATGGGATTTGTAAAGGTGGATGGCAGATGGGAAATGAAAGGACTTCTGGATGAGAGAGCAGCTGATATGGGAGCTACTACACCATCAGAGGCTGGTCCATCGATGAGGCATCCTTCATCAGAACCTAGCAGATCATCACCACCACCACACCTACTCCAGTTCCTGCACCTATACCCCTGTCTGTTCCTACTGCTGGTTTTTCTAGTGTTCAGTTAGAGCAGCTTAAGGAGTTATTTGGTATTCATGAAGAAAGAATGAAGATTGAATTAGATAGTAGATTGCTTAGTATAAGAGAAATGTGATACTCTTTTGAAGACAAAATTAGAAGCATTGAGTCATCCCTTGGATCATCTTTAGAAGCCTTGAAGATAGAGTTAATGCAAATATTTGAAAAGATCAAGGACATAGGAGGAGTCTCAGATATATATTCAAAGTGCAATGCTAAATTACAAGAGAAAATTATAGTGGCATCTGCATTTATTGACAGAAGATTGAATGAATTTATCAAGATTCAAAGTGAAGGAATGGAAAAATTTTAGAAGAACTCAAAAGACTTCTTAGATTTTGATCAGCTTTTGATGTTTGATTTGCTTTTGATGTAATTAGAAGTTGATGTTTAGGTTAATATATTTTGATGTTTTGATATAATTGAAGTAACATTTTGTTATAGTTGAATGACGTATGAAAGCAATTGTGATGTAATGCTTTGATACTTTAATGAATATCATATTTGCTATCTTTGAACTTTGATATTGAGTGACTTGGATTGAATTTGATTCACTTAATGCATTGGTTTTAATCTATACTATTTGCAACTTCTTAACCTTTTTATTGATTACAAAAAAGGGGAGAAGTAAATGATATTTGTATATGCATAAAAGTTATAATTGAATGTACAATGGGGAAAAGATAATAAAGAGAATGACACTTAAGAATAATACTTCAATGATACATTTTGTTCAAATGAATTCAAGATATGTATGAAGATTCAATGAACTTACATATGCACAAATTTAGGGGGAGCTACCTCATTAAGGAGGAGCTTAACTTTTATTTTAAATTAAGAAGTAATTATACATTAATTGTTTATGCATATACTCAGTGTTTTTGTCATCATCAAAAAGGGAGATTGTTGAAATTATTGATGAATTATTTACCCAATTATTAATTTTGATGATTAACAAAATCCATGAGATTATTCATTATGTTTCTGATAGATTTGACGAATGTTTCAGGAGTTAAGATCGAGTATTTATCCAAAAATGATATTGAAACAATTTGAATCAGTTTTGAATTGAGTTTTAATGGAATATATTTAAGTTCAGAACTTGGAGCCAACACCCACTGTGTCTGGAGCCGACTCCAGAGCGTATCAGAATTTTGGCATGGTTCAGAGTCGACACCTAGAGTTTCGGAGTCGACACCTGAAGTTTCGGAGCCGACACCCAACCTGGCGAAGCCGACTCCAACCTAATTCACAGAGACTTCATTTTTGGAGCATTTTTTGGAGCCGACACTTCAGAAATCGGGAGCCAACTCCAGTCTGCGGGGAGTCGACACTTTGCAAAGTCGGAGCCGACTCCACGTCAAATAATTTTTGCTATTTATGGAAATATGATTTGGAGCCGACTCCAACCTGACAAGGACGATTTTCAAAAGTGCCAGATCAGACTCAAACGGATATATTTTTCACCTAACTCTCAACGGATACATTTCTTTGTGTAAGGAAGGATCCAAGATACTTTATAAAGACTATTTCTCACCTAATCTTGGATTAAGAAGTCTATAAAAGAGGGCATCCGTCCGTTTGAAAATGAGAACAGAAATAGAGGGAAAATAATGGAAAAATCAAAAGAAATCCCCAGTGAAAAAGAAAAAGAAAATCTCTGAGTCCAAGCCTATCAATCCAAGAGTGATTCAAGAGAAATCCAAAGCCTTCAACATTCAAAATCAGAGGATTTTCAAAAGGAAAAGAAGAAGAGAAAAAGCCCTATTTCCTCAACGAGCTGCGTCAAAGATTCCACGATTCAATCCTTGCTCAATCATTCAAAGAGAAGAGGAAAAGAAGAAAAGAAGAAAAGCCCAACCTCAAATCGCTTCAAACGGCTTTTCTAATCTTTGTTTACTTATATTGCTCATTTCTCATTTAAGGAGCTTTGCATTGTTGTAAACTTTAAATTAATTTGGTGTTTACTAATTCAATCAGGGGGATTGAATTAGTTGAGGTAGTTTACCTCGGGAACAAGCTAGATTACTTGGGTTTGGGTTTTGTGCTGGTGAACCCGTGAAAACCGGCTGGGTTAGTTGTACCCCGTGTAAAACAAGTTGGAGTTGTGAGCTTGTAAAACAACTCGACTGTAATCGGTGGGATTATAGTGTAGACCCAAGTATTGCTTGGGAGTGGACGTAGGTGTTGGATACACCGAACCACTATAAATTTCTTGTATTTGTAGTGATTGTCTCTATCTCTCTCTCTTATTGTGCCTTACATTATTGCTTCACTTCACTAGTTCACTTAATCCTTATGAAATTGGTTTTAAGCTTTAATTGTTAATTTTTTAAAGAATCCAATTACCCCATCCTCTTGGGTTGCCATCTGGGCCAACACATGTGTCTACTGTAAACATCAATATCTTGTGTTAGAAACTTAGTCATGTCATATCCATAGGCCATGATAGATTTTACATTGGTATCTCGTGGCAAATCTATCCTTTTCTGATGCCACCACTACCTTATTCAGTGACTAATATGTTGGTATTCAAAAAAAAAAATATATTATATATCATCATATATAGTGTAGCGAAAGCATGCGGATCATTTAACATGCATAAAACTAATGTTGTCATATGAAAAAAATTATCATATAATTTTTCTAAACATAAAAATATGCCAATATGCTGAGGTCTCGAAGGAACAGACGCGCTCTACTACCGAATTTAAAGCTATGAATGAAGAATCCCATGGTAGAGTTTACGGGCCAAGATACTTCATAAAATATACAAAATAAAACGAAACCAGAGCCTTCCTCATCTTTTTCAGGATCGATATCAAATTATAAGGGTGGGCTCACTCTTGTTTTTCTATATTTCTCACAATAAAGGAAGAGAGAAACTTTTCTTTCATTTTTTCTTACTATCCGCCTTATGCCATATTTATAGGCATCAAAAAAATTAATTTTTAAATTAATTTAATTTAGATAATGTTTATCTATCACAATATTTAATTTAGATAATATTATATTTCACAATATTTAATTTAGATAACGTTTATATCAGCATTTAATTTAAATAACGTTTATCTGTTGCAGCATTTAATTTAGATAACGTTTATATGTTGCACATTTAATTTAGATAACGTTTATCTGTTGCAGCATTTAATTTAGATAACGTTTATTAGCATTTAATTTGCAACATTTAATTTAGATAATTGCAACATTTAATTTAGATAACATTTATCTGTTGCAACATTTAATTTAGATAATGTTTATCTATTGCAACATTTAATTTAGATAACGTTACAACTTATTTTGATTACAGAAACAATTCTTATATATACGTCAACTCTTTGATTAAGAAAAAAATTTCTTATTTGCAACTAATTTACAAATAATATCTAAATTAAATATAATAATATCTAAATTATCAAATCATTTAATAATTTAGATATTAATTTTAAATATCTAATAAATCAAATTATTTTTTTTTAATATTCTCAATAATCACATTATCAAAAATAAATAAAATAAAATTTCTCTCTCTTTATCAACTCATAATATGCACCACTTACAAGAGCAAAATTTCTTGTGTGATGTTCCACAATAACACTTATGTGCAACCATTCATATCAATTATTATATAAATAATGTGTCTAAACACCTTTTTATTTGTTTAATAACTAATTTTTGTACCAAAATAAATATGAGAAAAATAATCAATCAAATTAATTATCTTCATAATAAACTCTTTATTATAAAGTTTTAATAAGCATTTTATTTAAAAAAAATAAATAATTAATCATATTAATTATTAAACTAAGAGTATTCGATGCGATTAACCTAAGACGGTATGGAAACCATGGACCCATAATTTCAAGCTTCAATAAACTTGAATAAACTTAATTAAAACTTTTTAATTATTTATTTCATTTATTAATCTCAAAGTTATTTCACTAAAAACTCGAGAGCACTCTTAAAAATTACAGATTAATTTTATTCGAAAACTTGAGTCATCCACTGATATAATCGTTACATATAATTCAACCCTCCATAATTAGTTCATAATTAGAGCTAGGTGAAATAACCGTAATACCCCTCTAATTTTTTCTTATTCCAGTAATTGATTCATAGTTAAACATTTAATTTATGATCGGATCATAAATTACGTGCATAACCATTTCGCAATATAATCAACATTTAAGGAAACTAATTTTAAGCTTCTTTCAAAAGCCATGATTCCATATCTTTAAATCACATTCCCAACCAATGTGTTATTAAACCTCCAAGATGTAAGTATTGGGCCCAACATTAAATGAGCTTTAACAAACAAATCAAAAGATCCAATAGCACAATTAAGGAGTCGATGATTAAATCAGGATTAAGGTTGATTTACATATAATCATCTTGTGATATAAATTAAATTCTTTTAACGGTCTTAAATAAAGATTCAAATTATATCGGTCCAAGTCCTATATAATCTTATTATATATAATACCCACTAAGTATTTCTAATAAAATTGTCACATTCATAATGTTCATGGATTGTATTAGTGATTAGCGATAGAAGATCCGTACTTCTATCAATCACGAACATGTTTAAATATATTAGCTATAATTTTAATCCTCTTATATACATTATATAAAATTACAGCCTCATAATATATTTTGAATTTTCATATAAATATTCATCTTTCATATAAATAAGGCAAGATTGAAGAAAATGCTTCTTTTATTAATTCAAAAAATTAAAAAGTATAAATATATCTGATTTCAAGGGCACTGTTCCTAATAATCTTTACTTGCTCTAAGCAGACGTGACATTATCTTTTTAATCCCATTCCATAAGATGTTTGTTTAATGTCTTCTCAGGCAGCATCTTTGTGAATGGATCAACCATATTTTATTTCGATGCTATCTTCATAACATTGACATCACCTCGATGCACAATCTCTCTATGAGATGGTATTTTCTCTTGATATGCTTGCCCTTTTTATGGCTTCTGGATTCTCTTGAATTAAACACAACACCACTATTATCACAGAATAATGTTAATGGCATATCCATTCCTGGAACAACTTCCAAGTCAGTATAGAATTTTTTAAGCAAAACTGATTCTTTAGCTGCTTCACAAGCTGCTATGTACTTAGCTTCTATGGTAGAATTAGCAATGCTAGATTGTTTGATACTTCTCCAGACAAATGCTGCACCACTAAGTGTAAACACTGATCCAGATATCGACCTTGAGAATCTTTATTTAATTGAAAATCAGAATCAGTGTATCCTAAGGGGTTCAGGTCTTCACCTGAATACACAAGCATATAATTTCTCGTTCTCTGAAGATACTTGAGAATGTGCTTTACTGCCACCCCGTGCTCTATCCCAGGGTTTGATTGGAACCGATTAACAACTCCCACTGTATAATAGATGTCTGGTCTTGTGCATAGCATAACATACATTAGACTTCCAACTATCGATGCATATGGAATCCGTCTCATTTCCTCTTTTTCTTGTGGTGTCTTAGGACACTATTCTTTAGAGAGAACAATTCCATGTCGGATCAGAAGAAGACCCTTCTTGAAATTTTGCATCAAAAAATGAGCCAGTACCTTATCGATATAAGATGCCGAGACAGTGCTAGGAGTTTATTCTTCCTATCCCTAATGATCTAGATACTAAGAACATAACTCGCCTCTCCCAAATCTTTCATTTGAAATTGTTCGGCCAGCCATCTCTTTATTTTAGATAATATTTTCACATCATTTTAATGAGTAAGATATCATCTACATAAAGTACTAAGAAAATCACACCTTTTCCATTAATGCGCTTATATACACAAGGTTCATCAACATTTTGCTCGAAGTCATAGGTTTTGATAGTTTCATCAAACCTAATGTTCCAAGACTTGGATGCTTGTTTGAGTCCATAGATGGACCTGATAAGCTTACATACTTTCTGCTCCTGATCTTTAACAATGAACCCCTCTGGTTGTTCCATATATATGGACTCCTCTAGATAGCCATTCAGAAAGGCTGTCTTAATGTTCATCTGCAATATTTTGTAATCAAAACAGGCAGCTATGAATAAGAAAATGCGGATAGACTTTAACATGGCAATTGAGGAGAAAGTCTCTTCATAATCAACTTCCTCCTTTTGGGTATAACCTTTTGCCACAAGTCTAGCTTTGAAGGTCTCTACCTTCCCATCCACTCCTTTTTTCTTCTTGAAAATCCATTTATATCCAATGGACCTGACATCTTCAGATGGATCTATAAGTTCTCAGACAATATTGAAGTACATAAACTCCATTTCTTGGTTCATGGCTTCTAGCAATTTGTCCTTATCAGGATCATCCATCACATGCTAGTATGATGATGGATCATCATCATTAGTATCAACTACCACAACATTTGCTTCACTATCCTGTCTATAGCGGGCTGGGGTTCTGATAACCCTTCCACTACGTCTAGGCACCATAAGATCCTGACTAGGAGCTGTGGTTTCTTCTTTTCTAATTTCAACAACTCTTGTTGATTGAGTGGTAATCTGTTCTTTGAGCAACTCTTTGAGTACAACTTTACTGAGGTTTGAATTTATGTATATAATCATTTTTTAAAAAAAGTATCATTTATCGACACAAACACCTTCTTTTCTTATGGACTATAAAACAAACCTTCACTAATGCCCTTTGGGTAGCCAATGAATACACACTTCTGTTTGTGGTTCTAGCTTCCCAGATTTATCCTTAAGAACATGAACTGGACACCCCCATATGTGAAAATGAGGTAAACTCGATTTTTGCCCATTCCACATCTCTAAGGGTGTCTTGGATACAGATTTAGATGGTACAATATTCAAAATATGCATTGCCGTCTATAAGGCATATCCCCAAAATGATATCGGTAGTGAGGAATAACTAATCATTGATCTTAACATATCTAACAATGTTCGGTTCCTCCTTTCTGCAACACCATTTTATTGTGGAGTTCTCGGAGATGTGAGCTGTGAAATAATTTCATGCTCAATAAAGTAATCCTTGAATTCTATATCAAGGTATTCTCCACCTCGATCTGATCGTAGTATTTTCAGTGATTTACCTAATTGTTTTTCAACTTCTGCTCGAAATTTTTAAAACTTTCAAAAATCTCAGACTTTCTTTGCATTAGGTAAACGAAACCATATCTTGAGTAATCATCAATGAAAGTGACAAAGTACTCATAACCATCTCTAGCTTGTACGTTGAATGGTCCACACATCCGAATGTACTAGCTCTAGTGGTTCATTATCTCTTTGGCCTTTTGCAGAGAAAGATATTTTGGTCATTTTACCTTCTAAACAGGACTCACAGACAGGAAGAGTGCCAATACTTAGCTCTCTCAGAGGACCATTCTTCATAAGTCTGTTTATCCTATCAAGGTTAATATGACCAAGCCTAAGGTGCCAGAGATATGTTCATTATGACTGTTTATTACCTTTTGTCTTCTGTTAGACTTAGGATTAGCTACTTTAAACAGTTCGGTATTGTAAGAAACATTTTCATAAGGCGATAAAACATATAACCCATCGACTAAACATCATGATAAATTTCAAGACCATTTCTTGAAATTAAAATAATATTTTCATTAAATGAAATTCTATAACATTGTTCATGAAGTTTAGAAACTTAATCAAATTTTAGAAAAGTTTGGAATGAAATAAACATTATTCAAATAAGAATTTTTTTTCAAACGAAAAATGGGCTGTTCCAACTGCCTTGGCCGATACCGTAGCCTCATTGTCAACCCTCATTGTCAACTCACCATCAAAAAGCTCTCTCGAAGAACTAAGGAGTTGCATGGAAGAACAAACATGATTTGTCACCCCTGAATCAATTATCTAGGAGGAGGTATCAACCTCAACTAGACAAGCTTCAAGTACAAGTAAATCATATTTACTATATTTCTTCTCTTTCATTTGGTTGGTGGCAACTTGCTACTTGTTATAATATTCTCTAACATTACGATCAGCAGCAAGGGTTGGCTCAGTGATACCAAATTTGATGTTCTCAATAGTCAAAATGTTGTCAAGATCAATTTTTCATTTGGGATAGTTTTCTTTAGTTAGGGTATTGCTAGAAAGCAGAGAAGTAATGGGATTGTTCAAAGCCATTTTCTAAAAAATTAGTAAAGATGAATGTTTATAAGTTTTTAGAATAGAGATTTCAAAAAATAATTGAACAATTTAGGAAAAATACAAGAAAAACCCATATTCTATTTCCTTAATAATTCAACTAGCCATGTACAAGTCTGCCGTCGTAGGGTAGGTCAGCTTGCACACTTAGTTAAACCAAGTCTCTTCTCGATTAATAAGTATGTTTCTGAAATAACTCTTATTTTCATACTTATTAACTACCGAATTAGAAAAGGTTTGGTCAAAGATATAATCAACACATTTGATCTCATATCTTTATGAGTAAGACCACCATTTTAAATTTCTAGACTTAACCCAAGCCGTAGGGTAGGTCAGGCTTGAAATACATCTAGAAATTTATCCTAAGAGATCTAGCCTTGTTATTGAATTGAACGGACACCACCCGTAGAAGGATGAAATCAAAGCGCCTCGAGGCACCGTTCAACTCTCACGATGCTAAACCAATGGTGAAGACGAACAAATTTATTAATTATTCATTACTAAAGTGGGATTGTATTTTATTATATAAAGATAACCTTTTATCTTTGTGAATTAAATTCAATAACATTTAAATCTTGTCATCTCATATAGATTTAATCTATGAATTTAATTCTTTCAAGAATCGAATTCTTGTAAATATTTTAAGATAACTATTATCTTTTTAGAAATTAATATCAAAAAATTTTAATAATCATATTATTAAAATTTAATATCACATATTAACTTTTGAAATTGATTTCTATACAAAGAATCATATTCTTGTTATTTATAAATTAAATAGATTAGTCTTAGATTTAATAATCTTATTATTAAATTAATATCTTATATTAACTTAACCTAAGACTATTTTTAATTTCATAACTTTATTTAAGAATTAAATTCTTAATATTATAATTCCAAATCATCCATTTAAAAATCCTTTTAAATATAATTATAATAATATTGTCTTTGTTCATTAACTAAGACCCTATAAATAGGCATAATCAATACTTTATGATGCATAGAATAGGTATTTTTAATTTTATTTTGTATGTTAAAATTAACTCATCAAATAAATTATTTTATTTTAATGATCATGGGCCATCTTATGGCAAAACTGTTTGAAGTGGGCTTAGGCCCAATTTGCTTCAAAAACAAGTTTGGGATTTGTCCCAAACCATTTGGGATTTCCACGTACGTGGGGCAGTCGTTTGGTTTGTTTGGAATTCCAACGTCCAAACACAAACCAACGGTTTTGTTATAGGATTCCAAACAAATCACCATCCAATGCCTTAGGGTTTTATTTCACGTGATAAAATCTGTGATCAAATCGCAAATTCTCTTGGCTTTAAAAACTAAATTCTTAATATGGTAATTAATTAAATCATAAATATTTCTTAGCAGCCTATTGTGCTCTTTCGATCGCAGGTAGTTGAGTCAAACGCACCAAGGTACTACCAGTAGCCTCCTTACGGTGTGTCCCTAATATCCCTACCATACGTTGGAAAAGAGATCCGAGGTACTACCAGTAGCCTCCCTCTTGGATCATCCCTAGGTTGAACACGATAGAAACTAAGAACATGATAAATATGCCCATAAATCTTGGGATGTATATCCCATGCTCAACTTTTAAGCAAACAATTCACGGTAAAAAATACATACTAAATATCAAATATTTATTTACCCATCCAAATATGCATGCCAAATATCAAATATTATAAAACATGTCAAAATATATATATCAACATCATAACAATATTAATATTAGTGCATGACTGCTCTGATACTAGTTGTTGTTATCATATATATATATATATATATATATATATATATATATATATATATATATATATATCA
Organism: Calamus simplicifolius; assembly: GCA_900491605.1. Classification (NCBI taxonomy): domain Eukaryota; kingdom Viridiplantae; phylum Streptophyta; class Magnoliopsida; order Arecales; family Arecaceae; genus Calamus; species Calamus simplicifolius. The sequence goes on from UESW01001832.1 coordinate 314,195, forward strand.
TATATATGAGTAGCGGAAGCATGCAGATCATTTAACATGCATAAAATTAATATTAATGTTGTCATATGAAAAAAAAAAATATCATATAATTTTTCTAAACATAAAAACATACTAATCTATTGAGGTCTCGAAGGAACATACGCGCCTTACTATCGGATTCAAAGCTAAAGCTATGGATGAAGAATCCCATGGTAGAGTTTACAGGCCAAGATACTTCATAAAATATCTTCAAAATAAAATGAAACTAGAGCCTTCCTCATCTTTCTCAGAGTGTGCTCACTCTTGTTTTCTATATTTCTCATAATCTGTGCATATAAAATAATAAGAAAGAAAAGGAGGAGAAAAAATTTTCTTTCATTTTTTTTTTAATCTGAAAGTCCACCTTATGCCATATTTATAAGCTCTAGGTGAATCAAAAAAATTTATTTTTAAATTAATTTAATTTAGATAATATTTATCTGTTACAACATTTAATTTTGATAACGTTTATCTGTTACAACATTTAATTTAGATAATATTTATCTATTACAACATTTAATTTAGATAAACAACATTTAATTTAGATAATGTTTATTGTTACATCATTTAATTTAGATAATATTTATCAGTATTTAATTTAGATAAAATTTATCTATTACAACATTTAATTTACTATTACAACATTTAATTTAGATAATGTTTATCCATTTTAATTTAGATAACATTTATCTACAACATTTAATTTAGATAACTTTATCCAATTAATTTTTATATGTTACAACCTAAACAATTCTTTCAAAGAAAAAATAACTAATTTATAAATAATATCTAAATTAAATATAATAATATCTAAATTATCAAATTTATTAATAATTTTAATATTATTAATTTTAAATATCTAATAAATTAAATTTATTATTTTATTTTAATATTCTCAATAATCATATTATAAAAATATCAAAAAAATAAAATTTCTCTTTCTCTCATCAACTCATAATGTGCCACTTACAAGAGCAAAATTCTTGTAAGTAAAATTTTTTTGTGTGATGTTCCATAATAACACTTATGTGCAACCATTCATATCAATTATAATATGAACAATACGTCTAAACACTTTTTATTTTATCCAATACCAAATTATTGTACCAAAATAAATATAAGAAAAATAATCAATCAAATCAATTATTTATCTTTATAATAAACTCTTTATTATAAAGTTTTAATAAATATTTTATAAGAAAAATAAATAATTAATCATATTAATTATTCAAACCAAGAGTATTCGATGCGATTAACCTAAGACGGTGTGGGGACCATGGACCAATAATTTAAGCTCCAAAAACTTGAATAAACTCAATTAAAACTCTTTAATTATTTATTCAGTTTATTAATCTCAAAGTTATTCCACTAAAAACTTGAGACTACACTCTTAAAAATTACAGATCAATTTTACTCAAAAAAATTACATGTAATTCAACCCTCCATAATTAGTTTATAATTAGAGCTAGATGAAATAACGTTATATCCCTCTAATTTTCTCTTATTCCTTAAATACCATTGATTCATTAGTTAAACAGTTAATTTATGATCGGATCATAAATTGCACACATAATTGTTTAGCCACATAATCAACATAATTAATTTTAAGCTTCTTTTTAAAAGTCATGGATTCCGTATTTTAAATCACATATGTTATTAAACCTCCAAGATATAAATATTGGGCCCAACATAAATGAGCTTTAACAAACAAATCAAAAGATCCAATAGAACAATCAAAGAGTCTGTGATTAAATCATGATTAAGGTTAATTTATATGATTATCTTGTGACATAAATTGAATTCTTTATAACGATTTTAAATAAAGATTCAAATTATATTGGTCCAAGTCCTATATAAACTTATTATATATAATACCTTCACTAAGTGTCTCTACACAACAATCCGGATAAATTGTCACATTCATAATGTTCATGGACCGTATTAGTGATTAGCGATAGAAGATCCGTACTTCTATCAATCACGAACATGTTTAAATATATTAGCTGTAATTTTAATCCTCTTATATACATTATACTAAATTACAGTCTCATAATATATTTTGAATTTTCATATAAACATTCATCCTTCATATAAACGAGGCAAGATTGAAGAAAAATGCTTCTTTTATAAATTTAAAAAATTAAAAAGTATAAATATATCTGATTTCAAGGACACTGTTCCTAACATAATCCACATGCTCATATTATCTCATCACATATCCAACAAAGCCATATCCATATCATAACTAACATATCTTAATTTATCATATTCATATATCTCAAATCAAAGCTAAAACCATTCTATAACTAAAATAATGTATCACAACATATATAATAACTCCATAAATAAATTATCATACATAATTAAAACTATTGAGAATCTAATAATAAATTTATAATGTATGCAACCATGTAAAACATGAAACATGATACAAAATAGTAAGCATAGAATTCCCATCTCGATCCTTAATCTAATCTTATTTACTCCATCAATAATAATCAATCTTCGAAATGATAACCTATAATTATAATCATGCATAAATAATTAATTTACTAAATTTTATAATTAAAAATTATCTATACGCTCTTCTAATCCATATATTTAAATATAACACCATACTGCTCTACCTCAATTGTTGTTAACCTATGTTTAACTATCTTTATCTAAAATTTAATTATTATCTAATATTTCGAGTTACTATCTAACTGTTCTCTTATTCATCAACAAAAAACTAGAAAACCTCTATTAACTCACTTATCTTTATCTTTTTATTGTAATATGCTAAACCAGAGTATAGTCCCTCACTACTCTTTAATCTGAATTGAATCCTTCTAATGTACTTAAACTAATTTTATATATAGTAATTAATTAGAACATCTATATACATCTCATTTACACTACTAATTCCCTAACATAGCCTTAATTTATAGTTCTATTTAGCCTTAGTTCATAGTTCTGATTCTTTGATGTAACCAAACCAAGGATTTAGAACACTAACTTTTGATTTTATAGTCTTCTAGCTAGTTTCATGATTCGAACCTGATTCATTTCTAATTTACTAAAATTGAATACCAATTATGTTTGGTTCAAACTGATTCAGGATAAATAAGTCAAGTAAGTTTTGGTCTTTAAGTTTAATCAGCAAAACTTAGTTTAACCAGGATAAATAGGTTGTTGGTTCCAGCCGTTAAACCAAAGAAGACTCGAGGGTCCAATGGAGTTATACTGGATGCAGAGATCGAGGGTCCAATGGATTCGGGAAGGTGACCGTAATACCAGGTTTTTCCACCAAGCTACTTTCAAGCGTCGAGCAGCTAACAGGATTCAGAGATTAGTGGATGAGGAGGGCAATCCCTAGGATGATTCTATCATTATCCGTGATTAGTTACTTCAATTTTTCAGTCTAGATGGACTGAGTTATCTGGTGTTGGGGCTCCTATGTTCTGGGTTCCTCCTTCAAAAAAGGTCTCCGATCATCAGAACGACCTTTTGACCAGACCGATCTCGGTTGAGGAGATTCGTATGGCTTTATGGGATCTGGGCCTGATAAGCGCCTGGCCCTGATGGCTTTCCACCATTATTTTTTGACATTACTGGGACATTGTTGGCCCAGAGGTTACTCAGGCTATTCAGAAGTGCTTTTCTTTCCAAATCTATTCCTACTGATTGGAATCGCACTCTTGTTACTCTTGTGCCGAAGTGCCCTGATGCTTCTTCCCCCCATCATTTTGATTGATCAGTCTGTGCACTACTCTTTATAAGGTCTGTGCCTGCCTTATTGTCTCCCGGCTACGTGTCGTCATTCCTCAGCTCATCTCTACTGAACAAGGGGCATTTATCAGAGGTCGAGTATTTCCGATAATGTTCTTATTGCACAGGAGTTCATGCATGATCTATAGAGGGCTTTGGTCAGATAGTGTCTTATGGTAGTTAAGCTTGATATGGAGCGTGCCTACGATAGGTTGAGCTGGGTCTTTCTACATCGTACTCTGGTTGAGTTTGGTTTTCATGACTTGTTATTGAGTGGATTATGGCCTGCATCCAGAAGCCATCCTTCTCTCTAATTATTAATGGTATGCAAACTAGCTTCTTCCACTCATCTGTGGGACTGAGAAGGGATGCCCCTTATCCCGTTTATGTTCGTCTGGCTGCGGACGACCTTTCCCGTGCTTTTCATCAGGCCAGCAGGATTGCTGCATCGCTCCCTTTCTGGCTGGACCTTTAGGACCCTTTGTCTCTCACCTTCTTTTTGCGGACGACTGCATCCTTCTAGGTAAGGTGACTCTTCATAATGCTGTTAGTTATGCTTCTCTTATACAGAGCTACTGTCATGCTTGGGGCAGAAGGTCAATTTAGATTGCTTCAGCCCCAAGACTTCCAGATCTATCAGGGAAGCTATTCACCAAGCTCTAGGTATTTTTACCAAGTCTGATGGGCTATCATATTTGGGTATCCCTGTCTTGGGGAGGCATCCTTGCATTAGTGATTTCTATTATTGAGCGACGCACTCGGGATCGGATTGATGGCTGGCAGATCACTGGATTATCCATGATGGCTAGGATCACTCTCATCCGCTTGTCCTTACGTCCTTCCTATGCATCTCCTCTCTAATGCTGTGGTCCCTATCACTTGTCTGTGGAGGATAGAGCGTTGTTTTAGGGACTTTCTGTGGGCTTCCATGCAAGATGGCCACGGTATTCATCTTCAGGCTTGGGATTTGATTTGCATGCCCTTGCACGAAGGTGGTCTTAGCATTCAGTCCCTGCTTGTGAGGAGAGACGCATTGATGGCGAGACATGCTTCTAGGTTTATCCTTGATCCTCACTGTCTCTGGAGTTCCTTTATGCGAGCTAGATATGGAGATGGGAATCTTGGAATGGACTCTCAGCCTATCCGTCGGCATTCTTTCTTTTGGAGGCAGGTGTGTCGTTATATCCCGACTATTATGAGCAACACATCTTGGATGATTGGTCATGGATCCTCGGTCGATGTTGTTAAGGACAGCTGATCACTGATATTCCCTTGGCTCGCTGGCCCTCCTTTATTAGAATGGATATTCCATTGCATATGAGAGTGCAGGATCTCATCACTCAGGAGCTCTCATCTTGGGATACCCCTATGGTGACCAGTTTATTCGGGGAGGAGCTTGCTTGGCGGATCCTTTCTATTCCTCTCACCTTGGGACATAGTCCTGATATGAGATTATGGAGGAGATCTTGTCTCTCCAGGGCCCCTACCAGGGATCTTATTGAGGACTATAGACCACTGCCTTAGGATTCGCAGGATGTGAGTTGGATATGGAAGCTCTCTGTTCATCCCAGGGTCCAATTATTCATATGGAAGATGTTGTGGAGATGTCTTCCTTCTTGTTCTATCTTAGCGAGAAGGGGTCTGCATATTGAGGCGCTTTGCCCGCTTTGTGGGCAGGAGGAGGAGACTATAGATCATGCCATTTTTATCTGTCCTATACTAAGCGGGATATGGATAAGAATGAATTATGATTGTAGAGTGGATGATTCAGAATCTTCGTGCTCCCCTTTCCTTGAGGCTCTTCGGAGGACTACTAGACAGCGTAGTGTCCTTTGGGCTATTACTGCCTATCAAATCTGGTTGTCGCGAAACTTGCTTATCTTTACTGAGGAGACTATTTCTCTTCACAATTAGAGCGAAAGATTAGAGCTATGGTTGCTGAAAGTGCTCCTCTTCTCAATGGTTTGATTTTTATAACTCTGGCCACTAAGGCTCCCCTGCTGTTTCAACAGCGAACCGTCGTACGTTTATATCTCTTGGAAACCCCCCTCCAGGGTTTGTAAAAATCACTTTGATGGTACCGTTGTGGCAGACTTGCTAGGTCTTCTTTTATTATCCGAGGACTAATGGAGTCTTGCTGGCGGTTGGCAGATTCGGCTCCCTAGACTCTTCGGTCACTATGGCTGAGCTTTAATAGTGTGGGCGGGTATCTCCCATGCTGCTAGGCAGATTCATGCTCAATGCCTGTTTATTGAGGGGACTCTCTTTCTGTTATTCGGTGGATTTGCAAGGGATTCAGCGATTATGGCCCCATCAACCCTATTCTCAGTGATATACAGGCTGCTACGGAGTGTCCACAGTGTCCACATCCGGCATATCTACCGGAAAGCTAATTCTGCAGCAGATTGGGTTGTGGCTGCTGTGGCCACCACATGAGATTTTGGGAATGGAAGCAGGATGACCCCTGTCCCCCTGCTCTTAAGCAGATTTTGTATTCTGACATTTTTGGGTAGACTCGCACGAGGATAGTGTGATCGCTCGTTTGTACCAAAAAAAGAAGACTCGGTCATCTTCTGCCTCTAGACTTCACCGTACCTGATAGCTTCCAGGTACGTACCCTGTCCCAGCTTCTGGCTGTGGCCGAATAACGTCGACCCCGACCATGGCTCACCGCGATGCCAGTTCAAAATTCACCCATTAAGATTCTAGAATGGTAGTCATGTTCTCTGGAAGACAAGATACCTTAAAGGTTTCTGATGGGGCCAATTGATCCCATGGGCAATAAAGGCAATAATTTTTGGGTGGCATCTCTCAAGATAGCAATTTCTAGACGATTTTCCTAGGCAGCCACGGCGGCCTTCCTGGAAGACTTAATTCCTAGGCGGCCTCACTATTCTACTCGGCCTTCTTTACAAAGGACTCGGCCGGTATTAAATATTTCATCCACGGCATTGCCCGGCTGCAACAAGTGTCTCGTCATAATGAAGAAAGAGAAAAAGGGGAAAAAGGGCCATGTTACGTGCGTGGGTTCTCCTAAGGGCTACCTTCCATCATTAATATCTGACAGTCAAGTTAATAGGCTGGAGCATTTAATGGTGCAGAAACGGTCATAATGACTTGGCCAGCATTTAATGGTGTTGACCCATATTGATTTTGATGATTACAAAACAAATTAAGCAATTCTAAGATTGATACAGGGAAGTTCGGTCACCTTGCAAGTAAGTATCTTCATGCAAAATTGACTGGTAAGAAAGTACTTTATTTTACTTTGCTTTAGATATTTTTATTTTTGCTTGAAGTTAACTGGTTAGCTAGCTTGTTCTTTCAATTAGCTAGCTGGCATGCCCCTCAGCTAACTAAAATGCTCGTCTTAGTTAGATGGCCGAACGTCCTCCTTTTTTAGCTAGCTGGTGAGTTAGTTTATTAGCTAGCTGGAGCCCTTTCAGCTAACTAAGAAACTTGTCTCAGGTGCCTGGCCGAACGTCCTTTTCTTTTAGTCAACTGGTGAGCTAGCTAGAAATTCCTTCAGCTAACTGATTTGCTCGTCACAGTGCATTGGCCGAACACCCTCCAATTTTAGCTAGCTGGCTGGATGTCTTGTTAGCTAACTGAAACTCCTTCTAGCTAGCTGACGTTTCTTTTAGTTAACTGCTTAGCTAACTATTTCATCCTGGAGCTAACTGCTCAGCTAACTGATTTTCACAGGGAACGTCTCAGCCGTGGGGATTCAAAATTCAGTTAACTAAAGAGCTAGCTGACTGTTGGTTAGTTAGCTGGAGAGTTAACTATTATATCAGAACGGATGGCTGCCCTTTTGCTCAGTTAGCTGGAGAGCTAACTAAGCTGGATGGACAACATATTGCTTTTGCTTCTAGTTAGCTCGTGAGCTAACTGGCCATTCTTCAGTTAGCTATTCAGCTAACTAGCTGTCTTGTTCTTCTCTGCATCCGAGTGGATTTCAAATTAAGTTAGCTGGAGAGCTAACTATGATAGCATGAATTTTTCTCTCTGCCGTTACTTTTTCTCTGTTAGTTAGCTAAAGAGCTAACTGACTTTCGCTTAGTTAGCTGCCAAGCTAACTGATGTGCTGCCTCAGGACGATTCTTTTGTTGTGACCTCTCTGGTTAGCTAACTGATTAGCTAGCTGAGGTTTCTTGCTTCATTCTTGGACGATGGCATTCATATCCTCAGCTACCTGGAGCCATTTTTCAGTCCACCGCCCTAAGCTTTTAAGAGTGCTCTTTCTCTCTCTCTCTCTATTGCTATTTCAAGCTATATTTAACTTTTGGATTTTTGAATTTTTACAGTGCTCATCCTTCCTCAAATGGAGATCTGCATTCAATGCTTAAGGAAACATGTTTAACGGTTATATTTTCTTCCGTTATTATTTCCATTTATTTCTTATGTATCTAACGGATATCTTCCTGTTAGATGGATATAAATAGCTGGGATTAGAAGCACACCTAGACGATTTTTTTTGAAAAAGAAATTTCAAAGAGAAAAAATCCAAGAAAAGAGCCTTCATTGCATATTTGTTGAGTGGTTGCTGGGCATTCAAGTTCATTCCTTGCTCCGAAAGGTCGTCCGAATCATTGAAGCTTTTCAAGTATTCAAGACTTCAGCTGCTTCAACCTAGTTCATTTATTGCTGAGTTTATTGCTTCAAAAGTTGTAAAGTATTTTCCGAATATTTGCTCATTGTAGGAGCTTCTCCTTTACATACTCTGATTATCTTGTAAAAGGGTTAGTGAACCCTGGTTTGTTGTTAGCTTCCTTGTGCCATTGAAACAAGAGGACTAGCCTAGGTTTGGCTAGGGGTTTTTGGCTTCCTTGTGCCGTGAAACAAGAGGACTAGCCTAGGTTTGGCTAGGGGTTTTTGGCTGCCTTGTGCCGTATAAACAAGAGGGCTAGCCTTGGTTCGGCTAGAGGTTATAATCGTTGTGATACGATTAGTGGAATTCCCAAAGGTGTTGGGAGTGGATGTAGGTGCTGAGTTTGGCACCGAACCACTATAAACTTCTGTGTGTTTGTGGTTGTTGCTTTTCTGTTGTTATTATTCTGTGCACCCCACTTCACCGCTGCAAATCAAATTAGGGTTAAAAGCACATATATCTGCATAGCTATTAAATTTTTTTTTAAATAACCCAATTCACCCCCCTCTTGGGTTACTACATCTGGGCAACAAGTGGTATCAGAGCAGTGCTCTTGATTTCTATAGCTTTGATTAGCTTGGAGCCAAAGATCAATAGTAATCCCAATGAATTCCATGTTGATTGAGGGACAATCAACTAATAGACCACCTTTGTTCAATGGAACAAACTACACATATTGGAAAGCACGAATGAAAATCTTCATTCAAGCACTAGATTATGATTTATGGGGAATCATAATTAATGGACCTCACACACCCACTATTATGATTGAAAATGTTAATGTTAATCTGAATGGGATGAGCAAGATAAGAAATTAGCTCAATTAAATGCAAAGGCTATGAATGTTCTTTATTGTTCTCTTGATGCAAATGAGTTTAATCGCATATCTACTTGTATGTCTGCTAAGAAAATATGGGATAGACTTGAAGTCACCCATGAGGGTACAAATCAAGTCAATGAATCCAAAATAAATATGCTTGTTCATAAGTATGAATTATTTAAGATGGATCCTGCTGAAAATATTACTGATATGTTTACAAGATTTACTGACATTATTAATGGATTGAAGAGTCTTGGAAAATCTTATGCTAACAGTGATCTTGTTAGAAAATTTTAAGATCTTTACCTAGGACATGGGAAGCAAAAGTACAGCAATTCAAGAAGCAAAAGATCTCAACAATTTATCACTTGAAGAGTTGGTTGGTTCTTTGATGACTCACGAACTTCAGCAACGACAACATATTGATGAAGATGATTCAAAGAAGAGAAGGACCATGGCATTGAAGAGTGCAACTCAAGAAGATGAGAGTAAGAAACCATAAGTAAGAGTGGGAAAGATGATGATATGACACTTATTTCAAGGAAATTTAAAAAGTTCATGAAGAAAAAGAGATTTGGAAAAAAAAAGCATTTTGTCAACGGAGATCATAGCAAAGATAAGGAAAAGAGTGAACCTCCAACATGCTATGAGTGCAAGAAGCCTGGACACATCAGACCAGATTGTCCACTATTAAAGAAGGCATCTAAGAATAAAGAAAAAGGCAATGATGGCCACTTGGAGCGACAGTGAAGCTACAAGTTCAGAAAATGAAGAGAAAACCGAAGTTGCCAATGTTTGCTTCATGAATGATAATGATGAGGTAAGCCCTAACTTTTTAGATGACTTTACCTTTGATGAATTACAATGTGCATTTTATGAACTTATTGATGATTTTACAAATTTAAGTTCAAAAAGCAAAGAATTGAAAAATGAAATAAAAAATCTTACCATTGAAAAGGAAAGATTTTCAAAGGATAATGAATCATTGTCAAAACAAAACCAAGATTTGAAAAATGAAGTGAATGGATTAAAATCAATTGTTGATAGATTTACATTAAGCTCAGAAAAATTAGAAATGATTTTAAATAATCAAAGAGCTGTTTACAATAGAGCTGGTCTTGGATTCAATCCTCTTGAAAGACAAAAATTTTTGAAAAATATTTATGAGCATGCTAATGATTCTACCAAACTTACTTGTTTTAAATGTGAAAAAATTGGACACAAAGATTATATTTGTCAAACACAAAAGATAAGGAAAATATGGATCCCAAAAGGAACCATTTTGACTAACCCTAAAGGACCCAAGAAAGCTTGGGTACTTAAGAACAAAAATTGAAATTGTGTATGCAGGTGTGTCTTGCAACCCGAGCAATTAAAAGATAATGGTACTTGGACAGCGGGTGCTCAAGACACATGACCGGTGATGAATCACAATTCATCACTTTGGAAGCAAAAGATGGAGGTGCTGTTACTTTCGGTGATAATGGTTAAGGAAAAATAATTGGCATTGGAAAAATAATTGGCATTAGAAAAATAGGTATCACACCTCATGCTTATATTGATAATGTTCTGCTTGTAAAAGGTTTGAAACACAATTTACTTATCATTAGTCAATTATGTGACAAAGGATTTAATGTTACATTTGAATCATCCTTATGCATTTTTAGAAATCCTGCTAATGAAAATATGAGATTTGTTGGTCAAAGGCATGGTAATGTATACATTGTTAATTTAAATGATTTGCATGATCAAAATGTTGATTGCCTAGTTGCTACAAATAATAAAACTGATAATAGTTGGTTATGGAATCGTAGGCTAGCTCATGCAAGCATGGATTTACTGTCTAAATTAATTAAAAAGGATTTAGTACATGGTTTGCCAAAACTTGTTTTTGAAAAAGATAAGATTTGTAATGCTTGTCAATTTGGAAAACAAACTCGAGTTTCTTTTAAATCAAAGAATTTTGTTTCAACACTAGACCGTTGGAGCTCTTGCATATGGATTTATTCGGTCCTACAAGAACCACTAGTCTAGGAGGTAAAAGATACGGTTTCGTTATTATTGATGATTTCTCTCGCTTTACATGGATTTTGTTTCTAGCTAGTAAAATGAAGCATTTCCGTCATTTCAAAAATTATTTAAAAGAATTATAAATGAAAAGAATTCTTCTGTTTTGTCAATATGAAGTGATCATGGAAAAGAATTTAAAAATAAATCTTTTGAAGAATTTTGTAATAAAATGGAATTGAACATAATTTTTCTGCACCAAGAACACCACAACAAAAATGGAGTAGTTGAAAGAAAGAATAGAACATTAGAGGAAATGGCGCGTACCATGTTGTNACGTAGGTGTTGGATACACCGAACCGCTATAAAATCTTTGTGTTTGCCATGCTTTATATCTTTGTCTCTTCCTATCTTATTATTTGTGCTTAGCACTTATCTTGCACTCAATCTCCTTTATTTCAAAGCACATAACTTTGAAAAGCTAAATTTTTAAGAACCCAATTCACCCCCCCTCTTGGGTTGCCATGTAGGCCAACAGTGTTCTCTATAAGGCATAAATAGCAGGTGATCCTGGATCTTTGTATTTTATTGGCATGTGGTTTGACAGGTAAGAGCTTATACTGGCTGCCAGAAAGGCTCTTTGGGCACATTGATGGTCTTCTTTTTGGTACATAGATCCTTAAAAAATTTAGCATAGGATGAGACCTATTGGATCATGTCCAGTAAGGGGATGTTCACTTTAACTTGCTTAAAAACCTTCAAAATCTTGTCAAATTGGGCTAAATTTTGATTGGACTTAAGTCTATTTGAGAATTGTGTTATAATCCTAATTTTTGGTTTATCTTCCTCTAGCATGAGTTCAGTGGTGGGTTGGGCATTACATCAGATTCTGATGCCTTAGGTATTCAAACTGATCCAGTTCATAAGTTATTCAAGTGGTAGGACTTCTAATTCTTCTTCTTCATTGTACCCACTTGGTTATCTATTTATTTTTTAGATCTTAATGTATAAATGATGCTTAGTTGGTTAATTTGGGCTCTTTGTTTTGATCCTGGATGTTTAGGTTCCTAGGGTTAGCTTCGGGCTGACTCGGTAGCTTACCCCATTCTCTTTCACTGAATGCTATGGCTAGTTGACCTATTTGGATTTTTAGTTTTGCAATGGATTGTGTGTATGAGTGAAGGAGTTGAGAATTCATTTCTAGCCCTTTCAATGCTTTAACACCTTATCTTCAAAAGTAGGATCATGATTTTTAGTGAAGGTTGAGGAGTACTTGGATATTAAGATATGACATGCTTCTGAATTGGGTCTCTTGATGGTTAAGCCTAATTGATGTTGGACTGATGATAGGTTGGGGTTTCCATAAAAAAATTGGGTAATTTCGCCAGCTAGGATTGTATGTATTTGAATATGGATCATTTCTTGGTCTAGGAGCCATTCGGGTTTGGGCTTGGTGGGCTTGCTCTTGAATAAGCTCGAAAAATTGGTATGCGGTTGGACATTCACCTATAAAATAGGTCAGACTCGAACAAATTATACAAACCTCATGTAATTGAGTAGATGGGAAGGAGGTATTTTTAACTTATAGAATTCGATCAAGTTTTTAGGATAGTTCATTAATTTGGATATAGATGTCTATAAATTGACCTATGTTGTATTTCCACCTCCCTTAGGTTCTGTGGGAGGATCTCTACGGGCAGTAGACATATGGTGCAAAAAAATTTCACATAGAGTTTCACAAAGCTGCTATGTCTCATGTTCATTTTTAGCATAAATGTTCCTCCACATGAGGCATCCACCATTTGTCGGTGCCTTTCTGTCAATCCATCATAAAAATATTGAACTAACTGCATTTAGGTATTACATGGTGTAAACATTTTCTAGTTAATTCTTTTAATTTCTTCCATATTTCATGAAACATTTCTCCTCTAAATGGGAAAAACTAGTTATGGCTTTTCTAATTTGATTCGTTTTACTTATAGGAAAGTATTTCTTAAGAAATTTTCTTTGAAGTTGGTTCCAAGTTGAAATTATAATAGTATCTAGTGAAGTTAACCTATACTTGGCTCTATCTTTTAGGAAGAAAAGAAATAACTTAAGCCTAAGTGCATCATCGAAGAAATTTTGAATCTTGACTGTTGACCCTATATTGATTTTGATGATTACAAAACAAATTAAGCAATTCTAAGATTGATACAGGGAAGTTCGGTCGCCTTGCAAGTAAGTATCTTCATGCAAAATTGACTGGTAAGAAAGTACTTTATTTACTTTGCTTTAGATATTTTTATTTTTGCTTGAAGTTAACTGGTTAGCTAGCTTGTTCTTTCAATTAGCTAGCTGGCATGCCCCTCAGCTAACTAAATGCTCGTCTCAATTAGATGGCCGAACGTCCTACTTTTTAGCTAGCTGGTGAGCTAGTTTATTAGCTAGCTGGAACCCTTTCAGCTAACTAAGAAACTTGTCTCAGGTGCCTGGCCGAACGTCCTCTTTTTTTAGTTAACTGGTGAGCTAGCTTGTTAGCTAGCTGGAATTCCTTCAGCTAACTGATTTGCTCGTCACAGAGCATTGGCCGAACACCCTCCAATTTTAGCTAGCTGGCTGGATGTCTTGTTAGCTAACTGAAACTCCTTCAAGCTAGCTGACGTTTCTTTTAGTTAACTGCTTAGCTAACTATTTCATCCTGGAGCTAACTACTCAGCTAACTGATTTTCACAGGGAACGTCTCAGCCGTGGGGATTCAAAATTCAGTTAACTAAAGAGCTAGCTGACTGTCGGTTAGTTAGCTGGAGAGTTAACTACATATCAGAACATATGGCTGCCTTTTTGCTAAGTTAGCTGGAGAGCTAACTAAGCTGGACGGACAACATATTGCTTTTGCTTCTAGTTAGCTCGTGAGCTAACTGGCCATTCTTCAGTTAGCTATTCAGCTAACTAGCTGTCTTGTTCTTCTCCTGTAGCCGAGTGGATTTCAAATTAAGTTAGCTGGAGACCTAACTATGAATGCATGAATTTTTTTTTCTGCCGTTACTTTTTCTCTGATAGTTAGCTAAAGAGCTAACTGACTTTCGTTTAGTTAGCTGCCAAGCTGACTGAAGTGCTGCCTCTGGACGATTCTTTTGCTATGACCTCTCTAGTTAGATAACTGATTAGCTAGCTGAGGTCTCTTGCTTCACTCTTGGATGATGGCATTCATATCCTCAGCTACCTGGAGCCATTTTTCAGTCCACCGCCGCCTAAGCTTTTAAGAGTGCTCTTTCTCTCTCTCTCTCTATTGTTATTTCAAGCTATATTTAACTTTTGGATTTTTAAATTTTTACAGTGCTCATCCTTCCTCAAATGAAGATCTGCATTCAATGCTTAAGGGAAACATGTTTAACGGTTATATTTTCTTCCTGTTATTATTTTCATTTATTTCTTATGTATCTAACGGATATCTTCCTACTAGATGGATATAAATAGCTGGGATTAGAAGCACACCTAGACGATTTTTGAAAAAGAAATTTCAAAGACAGAAAAATTCAAGAAAAGAGCCTTCATTGCATATTTGTTGAGTGGTTGCTGAGCATTCAAGTTCATTCCTTGCTCCGAAAGGTCGTCCGAATCATTGAAGCTTTTCAAGCATTCAAGACTTCAGCTGCTTCAACCTAGTTCATTTATTGCTGAGTTTATTGCTTCAAAAGTTGTAAAGTATATTCAGAATATTTGTTCATTGTAGGAGCTTCTCCTTTACATACTCTGATTATCTTGTAAAAGGGTTAGTGAACCCTAGTTTGTTGTGGCTTCCTTGTGCCATTTAAACAAGAGGACTAGCCTAGGTTTGGCTAGGGGTTTTTGGCTTTCTTGTGCCGTGAAACAAGACGACTAGCCTAGGTTTGGCTAGGGGTTTTTGTCTGCCTTGTGCCGTATAAACAAGAGGGCTAGCCTGGTTCGGCTAGAGGTTGTAATCGTTGTGATACGATTAGTAGAATTCCCAAAGGTATTGGGGAGTGGATGTAGGTGCTGAGTTTGGCACCGAACCACTATAAACTTCTGTGTGTTTGTGGTTGTTTACTTTTCTGTTATTATTATTCTGTGCACCCCACTTCACCGCTGCAAATCAAATTAGGGTTAAAAGCACTTATATCTGCATAGCTATTAATTTTTTTTTTAAATAACCTAATTCACCCCTCTCTTGGGTTACTACATCTGGGCAACATTGACAGTTGAGCAATTTTCTAGAATTTATCTAAGTGTTTGTAGGGATCTTTATTTGTAAGTCCATGGAAAGCTGGTAACATTTGGATACACTGGACTTAATTTCATATTGGATAGCCTCTATTGAAAGTACTTGTATGCAAGGAGAGTAGGTATACTTTGAAGGAGTAAATATATTTTTAACTGTCGTGGAGGTTCATTTTCGTTATTAGGGTCCATAATTCTATGTCTGTTTACTCTAAAGGTTCTTTCTATTTCAGGATCTAAGGGTATGTTGCAGCTAGGAGTTACTGTGCTCAAATCTTATAGATTAAGCAACAACTAGAAGATTATGGTATTAAACAAAAAGCTATACCTATAAATGTGATAATACAAGTGCAATTAGTTTAACTAAAAATCCTATTCAACATTCCAGAACCAAACATATTGAAATTAGACATCATTTCATTAGAGATCATGTTAACAATGGAAATGTTGTTATTGAATTTTTAAATACTGAAAAATAAATTGCTGATATTTTTACTAAGCCACTTGATGAAACAAAATTTTATGAAATCAGAAGAGAATTAGGGATGTTTGATCCAACCATTTAATGAATCATTTAATGAAGTAATATGATATCTAAAAGTCATGACATCTTTAAATCACATCAATCAAAGAAATTTCATGTCAAATTAAATGCTTGTTGTAAGGTTTTATGTTTTTTCAAATTAATAAAAGCTATGTTCTTTGAATTCTTCCAACCACTGGCCATTTGAAAAGCTTTTATTTTTTCTTTTGATGGCAGCTAACTGACCAGGCAACCAAACAGTCACCTGGCCAGTTAACCATCAAGCCTATTCCCTATATAACCTTTTTCACCACAAATTTTTCAATTCAAGCCGTCTCTTTCATTCTCCCTCATTCAAACTCCAACCTAGTGTCTTCTCCATTCATCTCTCATTCTCAACCATTTCTTTCATTCCTTCCATTAATCCTTCCTCCCATTCAACCTATTAATCTATCTAGAAGAAGTTGATGGCTCCCAAGAAGAAGGCAATCGCGAGAGATGACGATTGTGCCGATCTTCGCCGAAAGTCTTCCACGTCTTCTACTCAAATCAACTCCATACTTGCTTCAAAATCTTTTGTTATGGGAGTTAGTAGACTTTAACTTTTTAGAACAAGAAGGTTTTAAAATCGGTAATCTGTTAGTTAAACAAGGATGGGACAAACTTTTATCTACCAAAAGACCTATTTATCCTGAACTTATTAAGGAATTCTATGAAAACATTTCCTTTGGTAGTGGAACTATTTCTTTCATTGTGAAAAAGACTAAAATAGACCTAGACGGTAAAACGTTAGGATCTGCTTTGAAAATTTCATCTGAAGGTTTCTTAGAAATTATCCCTAGTGAACGCGGATATAAGATTGGCCTAATCCTTAATATAGATGATACTGAAGCTAGTAAAATTGAAACGTTAGATCCAAATATGTTATCAGTTGAAAATCGGCTTTTCCATAGTATCATTGCTAAGATTCTCGCCCCTCGTGCTGGATCATTTAATGTGGTAAATGATAGAGACATTTGCTTAATGTATGATATCTTAATAAAGACCCTGTTGATTTACCTGAATTAATGATGACCGTTATGAGAGAATCTGTGTCCAGATCTAAGGCTGCTTTGCCCTACAGAATGTTTCTCACATATGTTTTTGAGTTTTTTGGTATTAAACTTAAAGGAGAAACTGCAGTGGCATTATGTCACTCTGACGTTTTTAATGCTCATTCACTGCACCGTATGGACTTTGCTAAAAGGGATGGTATTTGGTTAAAAGTTAGATCTAGAATAGGATAATCTAGTATGCCACCGCCTACTGTGAATCAATCTGCCTGTTTCCTTCAAAACTTTTTCACTTATGACTTTAGCCAACCTAATCCGTATCTTGCTGCTATGACAGCTGACCAAAACCCTTTTCTACCTGATCCATCTGAAATCAATGTTTTTGGATCATCTTTTCGCAATGTCAACTCTGCTCCTGCTCCTTTTCCAACTGTTAGATTATGTGATGATCAACTCCGTCATATTATCAATGAATTGACCCTTGCCACTTCTAGTCAAAGCTCTGGTGACAGTGCTTCTTCTGTCAATGATCAGACTCTTGTACCACATATTTCTTCTGTTTTTAAAAACATGTCTCAATTTAAACTTATTCTTGAAAGGCTTGTTCATGATGTGAACATTCTTAATGGAAGAGTTTTTCATCACAACGAATCTGTCATGGAACGGATCCTGAATGAGATAAATTTACTTAAAAGCAAGCTTGAAAACTTTGAGACTAAGGCAGAGTGGGTAGAATATCAATGAGATCGAGCCAGACCCAGACTCGAGATGCAGCAAACGCAGTTGATCATTGGACCGCATCCTTCACAAGGCTGAGTCAACTTTTAGAGACTTACATCATTCCTTCACCACCTCTGCGCCTGGTTCTTACTCGCATCCACATCTCTGGACTCCACCGACACAGCCTGCCTCCGACATGCCTCAATCTTAAGCAAGACAAAGTTTCTTCCATGCATATTTCTTCATCTGATGATGACAAGTGATTGTACTTAACTTATGTGGTTTTGTAGTATTTGAACAAACTTGTTATGCTTGTTTATGTTTATGCTCTATGACTTGAAACAATGACATGTAAAATCTATTGTCTTGTACTGATCTGCATGACTGTTTTAATTATGCAATGAATGTTAACATCTCCTTGATCTATTATTCTTAAAGTTATTGCAAGACTCTTCAAACTTCTTTTT
Organism: Calamus simplicifolius; assembly: GCA_900491605.1. Lineage (NCBI taxonomy): Eukaryota > Viridiplantae > Streptophyta > Magnoliopsida > Arecales > Arecaceae > Calamus > Calamus simplicifolius. The sequence goes on from UESW01001832.1 coordinate 332,424, forward strand.
GATTAATGACAAAAAGGGGAGAAGAATGTTGCTTGCATACATTAAGGAATGAAGTAAAATAGTAACTCCATATATTCAGGGGGAGAAAAGAAAAAGATTTTACTTATTTAATTTGACAGGGGGAGAAATTAATATTTTCTGATTACTCCTGTTTACTTATTAAACTTTCATATATACACTTGCTCTTTATATGCTTAAAGGTTTTGTCATCATAAAAAGGGGGATATTGTTGACCCCAGATTGATTTTGATGATTACAAAACAAATTAAGCAATTTTAAGATTGATACAGGGAGGTTCGGTCGCCTTGCAAGTAAGTATCTTCATGCAAAATTGACTGGTAAGAAAGCACTTTATTTTACTTTGCTTTAGATATTTTTATTTTTGCTTGAAGTTAACTGATTAGCTAGCTTGTTCTTTCAATTAGCTAGCTGGCATGCCCCTCAGCTAACTAAAATGCTCGTCTCAATTAGATGGCCGAACGTCCTCCTTTTTTAGCTAGCTGGTGAGCTAGTTTATTAGCTAGCTGGAACCCTTTCAGCTAACTAAGAAACTTGTCTCAGGTGCCTGGCCGAACGTCCTCTTTTTTTAGTCAACTGGTGAGCTAGCTTGTTAGCTAGCTGGAATTCCTTTAGCTAACTGATTTGCTCGTCACAGTGCATTGGCCGAATACCCTCCAATTTTAGCTACCTGGCTGGATGTCTTGTTAGCTAACTGAAACTCCTTCTAGCTAGCTGACGTTTCTTTTAGTTAACTGCTTAGCTAATTATTTCATCCTGGAGCTAACTACTCAGCTAACTAATTTTCACAGGGAACGTCTCAGCCATGGGGATTCAAAATTCAGTTAACTAAAGAGCTAGCTGACTATTGGTTAGTTAGCTGGAGAGTTAACTACTATATCAGAACAGATAGCTGCCTTTTTGCTAAGTTAGTTGGAGAGCTAACTAAGCTGAACGGACACCATATTGCTTTTGCTTCTAGTTAGCTCGTGAGCTAACTGACCATTCTTTAGTTAGCTATTCAGCTAACTAGCTGTCTTGCTCTTCTCCTGCAGCCGAGTGGATTTTAAATTAAGTTAGCTGGAGAGCTAACTATGAATGCATGATTTTTTTTTCTGCCGTTACTTTTTCTCTGATAGTTAGCTAAAGAGCTAAATGACTTTCACTTAGTTAGCTGCCAAGCTGACTGAAGTGCTGCCTCTGGACGATTCTTTTGCTATGACCTCTCTAGTTAGCTAACTGATTAGCTAGCTGAGGTCTCTTGCTTCATTCTTGGACGATGGCATTCATATCCTCAGCTACCTGGAGCCATTTTTTAGTCTACCGCGTCCTAAGCTTTTTAAGAGTGCTCTTTCTCTCTCTCTATTGCTATTTTAAGCTATATTTAACTTTTGGATTTTTGAATTTTTACGGTGCTCATCCTTCCTCAAATGGAGATATGCATTCAATGCTTAAGGGAAACATGTTTAACGGTTATATTTTCTTCCTGTTATTATTTTCATTTATTTCTTATGTATCTAACAGATATCTTCCTATTAGATGGATATAAATAGCTGGGATTAGAAGCACACCTAGACGATTTTTGAAAAAGAAATTTTAAAGAGAGAAAAATCAAGAAAAGAGCCTTCATTGCATATTTGTTGAGTGGTTGCTGGGCATTCAAGTTCATTCCTTGCTTTGAAAGGTCGTCTGAATCATTGAAGCTTTTCAAGCATTCAAGACTTCAGCTGCTTCAACCTAGTTCATTTATTGCTGAGTTTATTGCTTCAAAAGTTGTAAAGTATATTCAGAATATTTGCTCATTGTAGGAGCTTCTCCTTTACATACTCTGATTATCTTGTAAAAGGGTTAGTGAACCCTGGTTTGTTGTTGGCTTCCTTGTGCCATTTAAACAAGAGGACTAGCCTAGGTTTGGCTAGGGGTTTTTGGCTTCCTTGTGCCGTAAAATAAGAGGACTAGCCTAGGTTTGGCTAGGGGTTTTGGCTGCCTTATGCCGTATAAACAAGAGGGCTAGCCTGGTTTGGCTAGAGGTTGTAATCGTTGTGATACGATTAATGAAATTCCCAAAGGTGTTAGAGAGTGGATGTAGGTGCTGAGTTTGGCACCGAACCACTATAAACTTTTTGTTTGTGGTTGTTTGCTTTTCTGTTGTTATTACCTGTGCACCCCACTTCACCGCTGCAAAATCAATTAGGGTTAAAAGCACATATATCTGCATAGCTATTAAATTTATTTTTAAATAACCCAATTCACCCTCCTCTTGGGTTACTACATCTGGGCAACATTGACAGTTGAGCAAATTTTCTAGAATTATCTAAGTGTTTGTAGGGATCTTTATTTGTAAGTCCATGGAAAAGCTGGAACATTTGGATACACTGGACTTAATTTCATATTGGATAGCCTCTATTGAAAGTACTTGTATGCAAGGAGAGTAGGTATACTTTGAAGGAGTAAATATATTTTTAACTGTCGTGGAGGTTTATTTTCATTATTAGGGTCCATAATTCTATGTCTGTTTACTCTAAAGGTTCTTTCTATTTCAGGATCTAAGGGTATAAGGTTGGGTTATAACAATCGGCGACCAAGCATACACCCTACCAATACACTCTAAAGCAAATAGTAATTCAAATTTTAATATAAAAATTAAATTAATGTAATAGAAAAGAAAGGAAAAGATTCTAAAAGAAGTATCCTAAGAGATTCCTAGAGCTAAGAGTAATGAAGAATAATTTAATTAGGATTTAATAATTATTAGTAATCAAGTTAACAAAGATTAGACTCTCTATTCTAAGTTTAACCTAGATCTAGACAGCTCCTAACTTTCACGATTGCCTTGGAGCCCTCCAAGTTAAAAATTAGCTAATCAACTAGCCAGTTAAGGGTCAGGTCAGTAGGGGTCTCTTCGTTGCTTACAGGTAAGCGAATGGAACCAATTAAATAACTACTTTCCTTTTCTTTTCTAGACACCAGTTAATCAGTCAATCCTGACCTAGTCTAACTCTTTCGGATGCCTTGTCCTATTGAGCTTGAGTTCCTTAGGGGCTGACGTCTAGTTAATTTTAGAGTTAAAGGCTTGGATTAATGCAAAATAAAGAATATGGTTTATGGGCTAAGAAAGGGTGATCAACTTTCCACCTTATCTTGATTAGGGGTTTGTGCCCTTAAAGTATTTTATGAAAATGAAATGCAATTCAAACAAGGTGTCTAAATAAGTTAGAAAGTTTTTAAAGTCTATTATTTATTTTCTTAAATTAATTATATTTTATGGAAAGTGTCTTAGGATTTTCTTTTGGATTCTTAAGGTAAGTTAATTAAAAGGAAAAGTTAATTAGATTAAAAATGAATTTGTGACAAGAAGGAAAGTAATTTTTTTTTAATGTTAAAAGAAAATAAGAAAATCTAATAATTAAGGTAACTCAAAAAAATAATGAGCTAAAGAAAGCATAATTATTCAAAAAAATAATTTTTTATTCTTTTCTTTTATATAGAAGCAAGAATAATAATAAAATAATAAAAAATTAAAATTAAGAATAAAATTAAGAAAAATTTATGGTAATTTTTTATATTTTTTTATGAACTAATCGTGCCTAGATCCTCGGAAACGGTGCCAAAATTTGATTGTTGTTGTTGGCGGTAAAAAATAAAACCTACTCACTACTATAGCTAGTGGTGAATTGGGATCGTATCCTCAGGGATTAAGGATAATTATTTCACGAAAAGAAATTAAAAATTTATATGTAGAGGATTGTATTAAGAATAGCGATTATTAAAATATAATAACTAATTAATTAATAAAATTAAAATAGCAGGAGAAGCAACCCAGAAATTCAAATCCATCATGCAAACAAGTTTTATCTTCTTTTTTTTCTGTTACACTAGCAATAATTTTTACAAATTCAAGGTTAGAATAATTTATCTCTTGTTAGGCACGTATCATATTAGAAGATCACGGCAGATCCTCTTAGAGTATAAAATATCTAATATTTACAAAGTTAGAGGTCTAAACTACCATATCTATCTTTCTTAGGTATATACCATATCTTGAGATCATGGCACGTCGATAGAGGGTACAGACCGTGTATGCCAAATCAAAACCTTGATTAGAAAAATAACTTGAAAGATATATGAAAGAAAAGCATGTTTTTATTGCATAAAGATCAAGAACAAAAAGAAAGATAAAACATGGTTACATGCTTCATCATCATCCCAAATTGAAGAAATCTAGCCGTGCATTGCTCCTGCCAGCATTTCCTCCATAATTTTTCTCTCCCAGGCATAAATACAATGGTCTAAATAAAAGAAAAATAAAAAAAAACTTTGAAGAAAATCGCTCCCTTCGGACTATTGCTTGAGGTTCTCTTTTTATAGAGTTTATCTAGGGCTTTCTTTCAATCAAAGTTGAAATCAATCTGGTTCAAGATCGTTTAGATATCATGAGAAAACTCCTCAACTGTCTGTTTTACATCACTTGCCTTAGTTTGTACCGAGAATCATGCGAAATCATCTATTTCTTCCTTTTCAAGCAAACAGAGTCCTTATTTGAGTCTCTAAAAGTTGAGTTCTTTTCATATATACAAACATCCATAAAAGTATCAATTCGTAATAAATTTAAAGTAATTAATATTTATTTTAATAATTAAATGTGATAATAAATAAAGTTATCAGCATCTAAGTTTGATTTATGTTCGCATACTTCATTTATTCTTACTTTTGATAGCATGTGTTGATTTTAACTCACTTCTTATTGGTATTGAATATTCTTTTTTCATCTTCTATGTAATTCATGGTACAAAGTAGCAATATATAAGTAAATTAGTTTTCGAACTATATAAGTATAAACACAAATGTATGTATATATGTGAGTATGCACGTACATCAGCATGTATATATCTTTTAGATATTTGAATATAGTTTGGGTATTTTTCTAATAATGGCTTTTAGATATAGTCGACAGCCTTAAAGCATATTATTTTCTTTGTTATTTCTTTCTTTCATCTTGTTTAGTTATGATCACCTTCATATGGTAATCTAATTGACTATTATATTGTACAAGTCCTAACATTTCAATGTCAAAGAATAGAAATGCATGTTAAGGAGGATTAGAAGTGATTTTATTTGTGCTCCAGATGTACCATGATAGTGTTTTTCATGACTATCATTACATTTGCACCAAGCTAAGTTGTTTGGATATATCATTACGTGCAAGTTGAATAATTTTTTTTATGTGAATGATTGTCTAATCAATTGTTGAATTTCTTGTTGCAGTAGTTGATTTGAATGATAAATATGCCACATTTTAGCAACAAAAATGTTTCAGCATGGTAACTCTTTGATTGGATTGATGGTTTTATAATATGTAATTTTATCCATTTTTTTATTTATAGACAAATGAATGCAAGTTTTTTGGTTTTGTTTAATTACAATGCCTTGATAGTGTTTATGAAATATAACATGTTGATGGGTAACGTCATTTCAAGAATGATGTTCACTTATATTTCCAATTAAATAGACAAATTGTAGTTGCAATTTCTAGCTCCATATAAACAAATATTGGACAATTAGTTACTACAACTCCAAATTCAATAGTTCCATCTCGGTATAACCCTAAATAAATGTTGATGAGAGTTGCAAATAACCAATTGGAGATATAGTGAAGGAAAAAAAAAATGCATAATAAGTTAATTTCTAATAACTTAGAAACTATTATCATCAACAATTCTATTCTTAGAGTAACTTAGTATCTACAATGCATAAGCGCATAGTTTGTTTAGAATTAGCTACTATTAGAAAAAGCATTTGAAATGATCAATGTATATCTATCGGAGTAATTAAATTTTTTTTACCTCCTTTTTTTTTTTTTTGAGAGTAGGATAAGAAGGGCAAGCTAAAATTTGACGGAGGCATAATTTGAATATAGCTCAATAACATCAATCAATCTTTTATCTATATTTTAAATTTAAATTACTTTAAAAATTTATATTGATACGATAGAGATAACAAAGATAATTCTTTCTCATTCTAAATGATAAGGAACATGCATTGCAAATTAGTATATTTATAATTATTTTAAAATAATAAATAAACATATGTTTGAAATCAGAATATATATATATATATATATATATATATATATATATATATATATATATATATATATAATTTTTTAATTCAATAAATTGTATGAGTTGGTAAAATTTTCAAATTTATTTAAAGAGGGAATGTGGGTAAGCAATTTAAATATTAACAATGCCGTTGTTAATATTTAAGAGGTTGGTCATGGAAGTGGTAGTGCCATATTCGTAACTTGGCCAAAAGATTGGTCTCATCTCTATCCAAGTGAGAGAGGGAGCAATAAATTCGGAGCAGTGTACTGACGTGGCAGAATGGTGTTGCAGACCAGAGAGGGTACAAAAAAAAAAAGAAAAAAAAAAAGAAATTAAGAAAAAAGAAAAAAAAAAAAGCAGTGACGCCGCAGGCAAAGCGCGGATATCACCGCTAATACTATTATTATTATTTATTATTACTTATTATTGTCATTAATGTTTAATCCCCGGCCGACTGGCTCTATAAGTAGTTAAGTACCCTCCCTCCCCATATTTTATTACAATTTTTTTTTTTTTTTTTTTTTGAAAGGAGAGAGCTCGGATCGAGGGAGAGGGAGGGAGAGGGAGAGAGAGGCGATGACCTCTGCCTCACCTATGGCCTGCTCTCTCCTCCCATAAGCCCTCAACCACACGACCTCCTCGCCGGAATTCGAGGCGATGCAGGGGGACAGCCGGCCGGAATTCAGCGGCGTCGCCACGAATGCCGCCGAGGCGGCGGTTCGGTCGCCGCTCGACAAGCCCCTCAGCGAGCTCACCGAAGAGGACATCGCGCAGCTCACCCGCGAGGACTGCCGCCGATTCCTCAAAGAGAAAGGTCTCCTCCCTCCCCCGCTCTCTCTTTCTGAAGTTTAAGCTACAGGGAATCTCGGGACTGACCGGCACGTTCCGGTTCCGTGCAGGCATGCGGCGACCGTCCTGGAACAAGTCGCAGGCGATCCAGCAGGTCATTTCCCTCAAGGCCCTTCTCGAGGGCCGCCCCGAGTCCGGCGACCCCCCCGCCGGCGCCGGCTTCCACCAGAAACCTCCCCCTCGGCCGTCGATAAACCCACCGCACGTGAGTCCGCTCTCCCTTTCTTGACCTTTCCCACCACCGAACATTCCATTTCCAAACCCTCTCGATTTATACCAATTTTCACTCTAGGAATTAATATTTTATTATTATTTGTTTACTATTCTTAGGCCTCGCTTCCTTTGCCGCAGGAGGCGGCCTGCGACCCGCCGTCGCCGGCGAAGGAGCCTTCGCCGTACCGGAGGAGAGATCCGATCCCGCCGGTCTTCCACGCCGGCGAGCCGTCGTGCCGGTTCCCGGTCGCCGGCAGGGAGCAGCAACCGCCGGAGGATCCCTCCCCCTCGCCCAGGTTCTTTTCCCGCAAAATCCTCGTAGCTTTTCCTAACGTGCGCCGGCCGTTCGGTTGTACCGCGCCACGGCTCCGACGGCATCGATCGCTGCATCGTCGGTCTCCGCTTTCCAGATATTTTGTTTCCATAGCACATCTCTAAATAGTAGTAGATTGTTTCTATAAATAGTAATCGTTGATCCGACGGCTATGAGTGCCCGATCGGACTCAAATCTATCCAAAGTAGCGTTGCTTTCGTCTATGTGGACCGTTCGATGCGGCCTTTACCCGTACAATAGAAATATTTCTTTTATCAACCTCTCCATCTGATAGGCCTGGCTCAGGCTGTACTTTCCGCGTAAACAGTTTTCTATGCGGACGCATGATCTGCCGTCGGTTTTTCCTGCGAGAATCCATCCCGTCCGCCCGTTTATGACGTCATTCGCTTCCTTCAGCCCGTGACGTGAAGCGTGGAAGGAACGGCCGAACGGGCGGACGGGGAGCCTTTCAGGAGATATCCGACGGCTAGAGCTCTGTCCGAGATTAGAAGGGTACGTCGATTGGACGGTCACGATCTTCCTGAACTCCCTCTGATGATGTCTTAGGGTGGCGGCGGAAGCACCGGCGGGGCAGATGACGATTTTCTACGATGGCAAGGTGAACGTGTACAACGACGTGTCGGTAGATAAGGTAACGCTCAACCCGAACCCGAACCCGAACCCGAACCCGAATTGTTTCGGGCGTTACGGCGGCCTGAGTGCCTGACTCGGCTCGGCTTTTTCTTTGTTGTTTTCTCGCAGGCGCGGGCGATCATGCTACTCGCGGCGAGCCGGGACTGCTCCGACGCTGCGGTTCAACCCGCTCCGCTTCACTCGACCCGGCCTGTCCTCGCCCGTTTCCCTCCGTCTTTTCCAGGGCCGGGCACCGGCCCGGTCCCCACTGCTCGCCCGCTGGCCGCGGCTTTCCGGACCTCGTCAGCTGGTACGTCTACAAGCCCCACCCCTCCCTCATGTTCTATATAATTGTGAGATCGCCACCGTGTAATTATTTTTCAGCCGTCTGATCTTGATCGGACGTATGTGGTTGAGTTGCAGGGCGACCACCCCACCGTTTCCTGGAGGCAGCGGACGCCGAGTGGAGAACCGCGCGGGACACCGAGCCTGGTAAGCGAGCGGAGCAGATTGCCGGGTAAACTTGCGACTTTGTTGTTCGTGCAATTATGAACTCCGGAATTTGACTCCGATGACGTGGCTCACTGGCAAACCACACGCCTGCCGGGACCCATCTCCACGAATTTTTTTTTGTTTTTAAAATTAAATTCCAAGTAGAGTGACCACGCTAAGGGATAGCCGTTGGATAATTGAGGTTGGGGAGGGAACAGATTCCTTGTCTCTTGGGAGAATAGGATGGAATTATTAATTCGTTGGCTGTATTCGCATCGAGGGGCCACGCCCACAGGCCTATGGGAGTGAGGAGGACCTTAGCATGATCAGTCGTGATCCGTGGACCCCTTGCTCGATCGTCTACTATAGAGGATTCATGGATTCCATTCAACCATGCTTGGCTTGGAACCATATGCTCGTGCCATTCTCTTGTCTAAATTTGAATTGGTCCCGGGATGAACAGGGAGCACCGGTGAGCTTGAGGATTCTCAAGCTTGGCTTGGAATATAATCAAGTCGAGCTTCAGCTCGAGCCAACTCATTAATTTCGAGTACAAATCAATCTTTTTATAAATGACTTGTTTAATAGGTTTCTCAAGCAACCTTTTGTGTTTATGCTTTAAGCTAATCTTACTTAACAGACAATTTATAAACCATTTTATTGGTTAAAATGATAGTTATATTGAATGAAAGAATTTATAAAAAATTGTATGTACTAGAGAAGGTAATAAATTATTGTATAAATTGTTTGAGCTAAATTGGGATGTTCATAACCAAACTAAGAAGTTTACTGGTAATTCAGTGGAACTTTATAATGCTAATGTGTAGTTGAGCTCGAGCTGCTGCTTTCGGACATTTTTGACAATTGACATGACTACTTTAGATTCTACTTGCTAATCTTTTGGTTTCAGAAACACAATTTCATGGTTGAAGAATTTTTCATGTGATTGAGATTCAACTTGTCTTCCAAAATTGGTTGATATAATTGCACAGGCTGTAAAGCAATGATATCCACATCTTGATGATATTCGAGATGACTAATCTGTCATTTTAGTTATGTCAGTTGATACTTTATGGTTCAAATCCTACAATATTGTTTTTAAAATCACCACCAAGATCAACTTCTTCTTAATTTGGGTGTAACACTTAACAGATGTGTGTTACTGGCTTCGGTGTAGCAATCGTTGGACCACTGCAGACCCAGATCAACATGGAACCACATGTACCACCATTGTCACACCATCCCAGTCCACATTCTTGTAGAGCGAATTGGCATTTCTCCCCCCCTTTTTGTAATTTTTATGCCCTTAGATGATGCAAGTGAATCTTTATATGACACAATTTGTTTATCATAGGACATTATTGTTATTTGCTTCAAATCAAATTACCCCCATGCTTTTAATTGTGTCTCCTTTTAAAGCAGATGTCGATCTTTGCTCATGCTCTAAGTTTTAATATACTGTCCGGCTGTATATTTGTGAATGGAGACGAGGTTGGAAATGCCCAAATTTTTTGAATTACCAAAGCTTACCAATTCTAGAATTTTCTCGATCATTCTAAAAATGCAATTTATCATGGTTATTGTAGAATGACATACTGCTTTCTCTTGATCTTTGACATCCACAACATGACTTGTGTCACACTTTGTTAAATTAACCAAGGGATAAGCTTTTTCATGCACATACACACATAAGTTAGAAAGGATTGTTTATTAAAGATATTAAGAGATATGAAGGTGGAGGAAAATGAATGTAAAGGTTAACCTAAACAAGTTTCAAATCGATAACTTGGTATACGATTTTCAATTTTCTGCTCTTACCTTTCTTGTGGCTTCCAACAAAATGCTGGTTTTACTTACTGCAGAGGGTCCAACAAGCAGAAAAGCATCGTTGCAGCGGTATCTGGAAAAAAGGAAGGACAGGTAAGTTGCTTTCATGCAAGGAGCGGCCTGGCTACCTTTACTTGGATTATGATATTTAGAATGACAAATTCCGTTTGCTTATTGCTCATGAGAAGGTTTAAAGGCAAAAGAACCCTTGGAGGGCCATCTTCTTCAAATATGGAGATGATGTACTTGAGCCAACAATTCAGGGGTCAGATACCAAATGAGCAGTTAAGTCGGAGCGACACTAGCTCCCCTACCCAGCCCAGACCACCTTGCACACCAAGTAGGTGTAGTTCAATAGAGATCCAGACTCAGAAACAACGTATCTCGGTTGATCTCAATGATGATGGTAAGTGAAAATGACCTTGTAACTTATCGGGCAGATAATTCGCTCTGTAGCTAACTTATGCTATTTAAATGGAATTATCCCAGAAGAAATGAAATTTAAAACATAAAGACATATGCTTGATTAGATAAATCATGATCCTCACTAGAACTACATGGGATTAACTTCCTGACAAAACTTGTCTTATGCTGAATTATATCCCTTTAATTTCTTAATTTCTTGCTATATAATATCTCTATGAATTTTCATGTTCTATGTCCAATGGAGACTACAGTGTGGTAACAAAGATGGCCACTTAGCAGATCTGACTCTTGCTGCTTTAAACATAAAAGACTTGTGCACCGCTTTGAATGCCCCTGGTTGTGGTTGGCTTTAGGCCTTATCAATTAGGTTGAGGTTCAATATGGTAGGACTTAATCTGTGTCATCTATTTATTACTTTTGTCATCTTGATTTGCTGAAAAGAGTAAACTTTTGTTTTGTTGCCGATGTGATCTTGTACTAGTGAATACTTCAAAAAGGGAGAGACAATGTCAGATTTAGGTTTCCTAAAATATGTTGAGGATTGTTTTTCTGGATTTTGCTTGAGGACTTTAGCTGAAGAAAAAGGGAACAAACAGGGGTGATTTAGCAGTCATATGTTGCTAATTATATAGTTGGATTGGAGAAAGTTTAGTTCGCCAACATGGCTTGAATTTTATTAAAAGGCATTTGAAGAAGATGTGTTTTCAAGTCATTGTTTTCATGTATTATATTTCACTCGTTGACAATTAAGCACACAAACCATTTGTTATTACTCAGTCAAATAAATTCTACTAATTCCTTGACTGTCTCCTTTGTCAACATATTGCTAGTTGAATGATGCTTCTTTGTTCTGTTGTCAATAGGTATTGTTTTTTGTCTCCATCGCCAAAAAATTTGATCTTTCATTGTGTCTCAATGTTAAACAGGTGGTGGCAACTGACTAGCCTACTTGATATAGATCATTCTATGACTATCTGATCCAATGACACAAGATGGGGTTCCAATTTCTTAAGTGGAATAGCAGTTTCCACATTGTTTTGAGATGAAAATGCAAATAATCTAAAATCACGCCCTCATTTTGGCTTTGATTTCAATATCCAAGAAGCTTGACTTTGCTTCATTGAGACTGCTGCAACCTTGGTCAGCTGGTAAATTAGTTTTCCGGTTGGAAGACAAGGTAAGTTGAAGACAGCAAGAAAAAGAGGTGAGGATTGTTGTTAGCCTTCATACCAGAAGTTGGCCAAGAGTTCCAGCTTTTGATTTTTATGAACTTGGCTCCTACCCATTCAAGATCACAGGCTTAGACCTGTGTCAAAGTTTAGTGATCCTAGCTGCTAGGTGAATGTGGTCTGAGTTTGATCTCCTGATTTTACTAGAGAAAAGGTATCCGGTAATTTTACATCTTGCCAAGTTAATGTTGGGCCTATGTGTTAGCTGAGTTGCAATGTATGGAAAAAAATATGAACCCAAAGTACTTGTAAGATACTACATCTGTTGCCTCCTAACGAGGAGGTTGCTTTTGATAAGTTAAATAGGACAACTTTTTTTTTATTGGCACATTGCATACTCTTTCTGATTTGCTAATTTATATGGAGAATTTATATTGTAAGATTCTTAATTTAAATCAATTCATTACTTTCCTTTAAGGGGGTGTTTGGTTGGTGATAATCCACCTTGGTGATATGAAATTACCATTCAGATAATCATATTTGGCAATTGGACATGATAGTCTGTATAGTAATATTTGATTTCCGATAATCGATTATCATAAATCATAGAAATCCAATTCTTATCTAAAAGGTTAGTATATGAGACTATCAAATTTTGGTGATCTCTTGGCTTTCATAAAATATTTAATAATATTTAATCTAATTATATATTTAATATGTACTTAGGGGGTGCTTGTTGGTGGTAATCCACCTTGGTAATTTGAGATTCTCGTACAGATTATCATGTTTGGTAATTAGATATGCTAATTTAGATGGTAATATTTGATTTCAATAATCAATTATCACAAATCATAGTAATTTAATTCTTATATGAAATGTTGGTATTTAAGATTGCCGTAATATTAGATTATATTCATGATTTTCATGCAAATATTTAAAATAATATTTAATCTGATTATATATTTAATAGCACTTAGTAGTATTTAAATATTTAATATTAAATACATATTATAATATTTAATTTACTATTGATATAATATTTAATATTTTAAACAATGTTATATATTTATATAATGATATATAAATATTAAATTTAAAATTATTAATATTTATTACCTTCTTGCATATAAATGATTATATTTAAATAATATAGCATATAATATATATAAATAATTTGTACTATTTAAATTCTATTAATGTATGTTATAAATAATATAATATATTATATTATTAAATATTTATATATTACATATTAAAATATATTATTGATATATATAATATTATTAAATTAATATTTATAATATTTAAATATATAATATTTTAAAAATGATTTTACAAAGAATCCTTGCTTTTTAGTAGACATTTCTATTCTAGTAAAGAAAAAAAAAGCCACTTAAAAGACAACATATCTAACATAATTCAAAAATATGGTAATCTAATTACTACATTTGGTTATTATGAACTAAACGAAGTAATCTTGTATTTCTAAAAATATGAGCTAATATTATTAAGGCAAACCAAACATAAGAATCATGCATTTTTGGTGTTTTCATTATTAAATGTAAGATTATTAGAAATATAAGATTTTCATTAATATTAAGTTTCTACAAGCCAAACACCACCTAAGGAATATAAACCTTTTGGATTTGCAACCAGACTTCTCCCCAGTGTATGGCCAAAGAGAGGGATGCTAACCAGCAGACTCAAGAACCATTAACTTGACTCATTCCTCCTATAAAATAAGATAGGTGATTGTAGATCATTGCTGATTTGTATCTCAAATTAATTACTTCTTTCCATAGATTGTATTAGTTTCTGCATGTTTGGAAGATGAAATTGGAGAATGAATTGTATCAGTTTTCCTGTTGGCAAGGATCTAATAGTTCTTTGTGAATGTCTGACAAACTCATGTATATTAACATTGATATCACTAATTTGATGCTATTAATGTTGGACCTGGCTACCACTTCATTATGTGAGCCTGTCCAAGATCATGCATTGGGTTCTCATAAGGAATCCAAATCCTTATATGATGACAACCAGAGTTATCATAAATCTTTAGAAATGGCAGCATCCTGTTCGCTTCTACTGTCTAAAGAAAGGTGACTCTTTAGAAAATCCCTACTGGATGTAAAGCTGGAGCTGACACTGGACAACAGGGAAGAAGAGTTATTATGTGGGATGAAGGAAGAAGACTTGAATTGTAGGGCTTGGAGGCATTGACCATGAGACAGAACTTGGAATGGTATTCTATGACACCATATTGATTTACCTGACCTTGATGTCGCATTTGTTTCATTATTCATTCCATTGTTGATGAAGTTGTTGGTGGTTGAATGATCAAATGGTAAAGATGTCGGTTTTCATGGATATGGATCCATGAGGACCACTGAACTGAAGAGTTTGAACAGATGAGGAATGACATATAGCTCAGAGTTCATTTGGACATCAATTTACAGCTGCAGGACAGGTGGTTTGGTTGTGTTTATGGGTAGACATTCCAGTGGGCAGCTTAGCCATGGCTGCAAATTGTTGAACTTAAACATGTTGCCAATCTGTTCTAGCAAATGGCCACTTACCTTCTGTGCTGTGTCTACAAAACTAGTTACTAGGTAGCTCTTCAAATAATTGGAAGTTTTCATTGAAATGTTTCAGGGTTACAGACTTGAATCAGGTATTGGAGAAACATGGAAACACAACATAATATTGACAAATTAATGAAGACTGGTTCAGGTACTAGGGACAGGAAACATTGGCTAGTTTCTTACCAATTGTCTAATTCTTTTCTACAAATTT